>ONZP01000057.1:0-152395 GCA_900312805.1 Fusarium torulosum | reverse complement strand
TTGTTGTTGTTGTTGTTGTGGCATGCCATATTGCAGCTTTTGGAAGAACCCAACCGCATGAGGCCTTTCGTCCCAGAGGTGGAATGAATGAGAAATTTCACCCAGCCAGCGTGATGATAATATTGGCAGGATTTTGCCGGCAGCGTTAAAGAAGACGGCTTGCTACATATTATCTAATTTATAGGGAGAGAAAAGGGTTATAAGTATTATAAGACAATAATCTCGACTTGTCTGAAGCATTGGCGGTGGTGTTTCATGGACAGTTGGTATGAGTTGTTTTGCTAACACCAATGGCAATCTCGTCGTCTTATCATGATCCCTCTACACCTCCTAAGGAAGATAACATGGGCCCTATTTAAATATCTCGTCCGTCATTCCCTGCTCGAACAATAAGCCAGTTTTAGGAAGGACCACTTCCTAAGCTGATAGTATTTACCTAATGCTGCAGGCGTCGTCTTACTCTCATGTTTCTGTAACCCCCGCATTTTGTGACTGAGCTTCACCTCAACAACAACAGGAACAACCATGTCGACGCGAAAGATTACCCCATACGGAGACTGGGAGTCACCCATCTCAGTAGAATCTATCGTCTCTAAAACGAGAAGACTTTCTGCACCAAGAGCCAGCGTAAGCTGCAAAATAATTCATGAACAATGCAGCTACTGACATGGACAGCCCAAATCGGGAAGAGCCTTCTATGCCGAAAGTCGTGAGAATGGAAGCACAACCATCATGGAGGTTCTCAAAGATGGGATCGAAGAGGTTCTCCCAGATGAGTATAGTGCTAAGAACGGCGTGTATGAGTATGGTGGCGCACTATATGCGGTTCTACCCGACGATCGTATCATCTTTTCCAATAAAGATAACGAAGTTTACATTCTCAGTCCAGATAGCAAGGAAGTCACTAAACTGACCGGAGACTCGAAGCTAAGATATTCAAACTTTGAGGCCAACCTTGAGTCTCCTTGGGTTCTGGCCAGCCAAGAAGACCATGAGATTGATACACCTGAGGGAATTCGCAACTACATCGTGGTGATCAACACAGAAACAGCAGAGGTGAAGCGCATTTTAGGCACAGCAGACTTCTACTACGAGCCGTCTTGGAGTCCGGACGGCACCAAGCTTGCATGGTTGGAGTGGAACCATCCCGAGCTACCTTTTGACGCTGCGAGATTGTATACGGCATCGTGGCATGGTGATTCTATTTCGGATATTCGCCTCGTCGCAGGCAAGGATCGTGAAGGTGTTGCAGAGCCAAGATGGGGTCCGGATGGATCATTGTTCTTCGGTAAAGAGACCGGACAATATCGTCGCTTATTCCGCCTTCTTCCAGGTAGCGACGAGCAGCGTGAAGTCAAGGTCGATGGTTTGGACAACGCAGAGTTTGGCGGATTACGATGGTTCCAGGGATCGTAAGTGTTCGTTTTATGCCCTAATTTTGAAGCTTTGCTGAACGAACCTAGTCACACCTATGCGCCGTTGTCTCATCAGCACGTCGTTGCCTGCCCGGTCATACTTGGGCAAACCAGAGTGATTCTCATTGACCTGGGGTCAGGCTCTTGGAAAGACGTTGGTGATGCTGAGCGTCTGTCAGAGGTCATGCTTGACGCAGTATCTCGACTAAGTGACACTTCAGCTCTTATTGTTGGAGCTGGCGAGACTACTGCCAAAGCGTTGTATCGAATTGACGTCGAAGGCTCAAGTCAGATCACAGAGGTGCGAGGGTCTACGGACGATGCGATCCCCAAGAAATTCTGCTCAAAGCCCATCTTGAAGTCAATTCGCTCAAAGGGTGAGCCTGAGAGAGAACTATATGGGTTTCTCTGGCTGCCGCACAATCCTGACTTTCAAGCGCCAGAAGGGCATCTGCCTCCTCTCATCATGACAAGCCATGGAGGACCAACATCATATACTGGACCAGGCCTTGAACCACGAACTCAATATTTTACCTCTAGAGGATACGCAGTTCTCGCTTTCAACTACAAAGGTTCATGCGCTCACGGCCGAGCGTACCGCGAAGCTCTCTGGGGAAATTGGGGTTTAGTGGACAGCGACGATGCTGCTGAATTTGCAAAGAACTTGACGACGACTGGACAGGTGAGGTCTGGCGGCGTAGGGATCACTGGGGTCAGTGCAGGAGGCTACAACACCCTTCGAAGCCTCACCCGCCACCCGGAGACATTCGCTGGTGGAGTTTGTCTCTCCGGTGTAAGCGACATCAAACGCCTAGATGACTCTACCCACAAGCTGGAATCAGACTACACAGACCATCTAGTCCTGGCACCGGGTGTAGACAAGAGCGAGAAAGATAGGATCTGTCGTGAGAGAAGTCCGTTATTTGAGGCCCACAAGATCACGGCCCCGTTACTACTCTTACATGGCGTCTTGGATAAGATCACGCCGCTGGATCAGGCTCAGGAGATGGCTGCTGCTATTGAGAAGGCTGGTGGCGAGGTTGAGCTTATCATCGCGAAGGATGAAGGTCATGGGTTTTCTCAGCCGGAGAATGTGAAGTTGTGGCTGGAGGAGGAAGAGAAATGGTGGAGGAAGACCTTGCTGTGATGATACAATACTTGATGAGATGAGAATCAGTTGGGAAACTGTCTAACAGCGTCTTGAGATGTTTGAATGCAATGAACACGAACTGAATATGGTCTCATAATGTCTTAGTGTGTATTAATATGTTTACTTTAATGTGCACTTAGTATTACGCTAATGATATACAGCACATAACAAAAGAAACAATGTCGTTGACTTCAACCCGGTTCTTGTAGAACTTGGGCGGTGGATGTAGGGGATATAAACCACATATACCATGTTTGTGGGGTCTGTATAAGTGTTGAACAGCGAATGAAATAAGTTCGTAAGCTAATAGTAATTATTGATGCCAATGCTCTCACATGAATCCAGTGAACGGCGTTTGTATTTCACTTCAGTTAACTCCAGATCGAAGTTCCCCCTTGGACTTCCAAACTTCGTACTCAAAATCAGGCTGGAATTCTGTATACAGCGTCACCTATTTAATGAGTTAGTCAAATAACTCACAGCATCATACAACGAAGGGAACTTACAGGGTCAGCATTGTATCGATAAGTATACTCAGCCTCCTCATCCCCAACAACCTGTCTCGGTAGCCTAGCACTTTCCACCAAAAGCTGCACCTCGCACGTCCTCTCCATCAACGAGAAGAGATACGCCGCTTCATCAACAGTTCCCCCCGCCGTCAATATTCCATGGTTCTGCAAGATCACGGATCGGTTGGTTGGGCCCAGTGCCTTGGCGATACGAGCACCCTCATCGTCTTCAAAGACAACACCTCCAAAGTCGGAGTACACGCTGTGGTCTTTGTAGAAGATGCAAGCGTCTTGGTTGAGCATCTCAAGGGGCTTGCCAAAGGACGACCAAGCCTTTCCGTACTTGGAGTGAGCGTGGCACGCGGCGTGTACATCAGGTCTAGCTTTGTGAATAGCTGCATGGATGGTAAACCCAGCTGCGTTAACAGCCACGCGGTTACCACCGATGACTTGGCCTTGCTCGTTAATGTGAACCATGTCGCTTGCCTTAAGCATGCCAAAGTGAACGCCCATACTGCTTTACGTCAGCTAACTTGGAATAGCCAGAAGTAAAAGGGAGCGACTTACGGATTAATCCAAAACGTATCAGGATCCACGGGATCCCTCACGCTGATATGTCCCGCAGCACCTTCAGTGAATCCCATACGGGCAAACACACGAAACGCACCCGCCATATGCTCCAGCTGCCATTGTCGCTTTTGGTACGGGTCTTCGATGTTAGGAATACCAGGATACGGGATACCGCCTGTTGCAACAGCAGCGAAGTTCTGGTTTACTTGCTCAGCGGGGGCTTCGGCGCTGGTGGCGAAAGATGCAGACCGAAGAACTGGAGGCTCGATTTTGGAAAGAGGTTTCGTTGTCAAGTCAAGTGAGGGTAGTGTAAGGCGAGATTTGGGTACGGAATTACTAAATGAGTGCGAGGTTTGTCGCAAAATGAGTCGCCGCAGAGGTGCTGCTGTTCGGAAGGATGTTGATGGAAACATTGCGGTTATAATACCAATATCTTAATAATGAACTCAATGTATTTGCTGTGAGAGTAAAGGTGACCACAGAGTCTATACTGATAATCATGTACTATTCACTCGGAGTTCATTTATATAAACCAGTAGACCGGCACGGCCCCGGCCCGGGACCGGATGCTTGTTATCGGCGAACCGTTCATCAATTTCCCCGCTTCTAGATAGTTAAAGTCGAGACTAGAGACTAGGCACCTTGTGTGAACTATCCAACCATTGTTTAGGTATGAGGTCCAGTGGATCTTGCTATCTGTGGGTTGCAGGCATGACAAAGCTGGAGATCGGCATTGAATATTGAGCAAAAGTGAGTTCATCGCTTACAAGACAATCCAATTTACTCTGCTAAGGCCCACGGATATAAACAAAAGCTTCTCATATGATTCCTGAAAGATTATATTGTAGAATACAGGTAATTAGGAAGTATAACAACTTTCTCGCTCTATATCATATAACAGTCTAATCGGTGTATTTCCCACCGTCTGCAACATTAGGCTTGGAGCGCTCGATGCGGCCAAGACTCTGCCCATCCATCCAGCCCTTTGGCCTTCTGCTCAGCTTCCACCTTATAGCCATGCACAGAGCGCCGCCGGTCTTGATGCCGAAGGCCACCCACAGCAAGATCTCGGAAGCCAAGCGCCTCCTTCCGTGCATGCTGATGCCATCGGGAAGCCTCTCCTCAAAATAACTAAGGTAACGAACAAAGAAAACTGAGTTGAGGCATGTGTGACCGGCAGCAACGCCGAAGTAAGCGGCCGAAAGACCCCAGTAGGCAAGGCGGACCTTGTCCCAGACGTAGTCATCGAATTGCTCGATTTCTTCTTTGCTGCCTTTGGGAAGAGGACACCACCGCTTGCCGATGATGCACCGGCACTTTAGCCAGTGAGGTCTGTTGGGGATAACCCACTCGCGGAAGATATCCATGGTACCCAGCAGGAGGGCAGCGACAATATTGACCCATACAAACCAGCTATGGATAGGGAGTCCGCCGCTGGCCATGAAGCTTCGCCAAGCCTCAAAGAAGATATTACCGCATGGATCCTCATACGGGCCTGGCTTGGGACAGTTCCAGGTATCTTCGGGTAGCCGAAGTTCTGAGGCAATCTGATGAAGATCATTGACAATGTTAGAATTATATCTTAGTCCCGAGGAAGTAATTCCAGCTTTTGGAAAGCCTTTGGGGGCTGTAGGATGCTCCCATCCAAAAGAACTGGCATACCAGTTCAGGCGGATTAAGAAGTGAGAGGTGTCATTGTTGGGAATAACTCCATCGAACTGAGCGACTGGTTAGCGATCGGAGTAGCCGGAAGTTGGTAGTCAAGGGTTGGGGATTTGAGCGATAAGAAAAATGAGAGACAGAGATGAAATACATCAACGTACCGACACCAGAGCTAATGGCTTCCAGAGAAGATGGTCAGGGTCACCACGAATGATTGTGGTTCCTGCGATAAAGACAATAAACACCAAAATGACCGACACAACACTGCCTATCACCGCCAATATGAGAAGAGCATCGGCGATGCCCTTCCTTGTAGGCTTGGTAAGATATTTGAGCATCATGGCTGATGAGTTGAGCCGATGGCCCAGCTCGAGGCAGATTCTAACGATGACGTTATGGCGCTGAACACAGTTGCTCTTCTTTCTGTCGCGTTACTAATTAGAGGACGATGAGTTAAGTTGAGAAAGTGACTGAGTGAGTGAGATATCGAGTGAGCGAATGCACCATAAGAATGAGAAGTTGCTGATTCAAAAGTGCCCCTATTCGCGCTTTTGCTAGGTATGAGCTCAGCCTCATTCCCATTTTGACGATACGAGGCAAGAAACAATAATAACGCGAGGGGGCTTGAGGCGACTCGCCGAACTGGGTCTAGTGGTGTCGTTAAGCCAGGGGTTGCTCCAGGGCGCTTGCAGCACGTGAGACCCTGAATGAAGGATTGTCTGCCAAGATTCTAGGCTATTGGCCACTAAATCCGGCCACTATTGATGAACCACCTGAGCCTTGAACTAACGTTAGTTCAACAATGTCAGTCAGTCATAAAGTGCTGGTCTTAATCTTGGGGAACGGGGAAGATTGACATCAAGTGCAAGTTTTATTATTAGATATCTAATTACGGGACATAAACATAGGATATAATCTCGCGAAAAGTATAAGTAGAAAATGAGAGCAAATGCCGGATCTTTGATAAAGCCCGAGAGACATACTCCACCGTATCCCTTGTGTCGGGAGGAATGGACTCAATGGAGGTTCTCGACCCATGATAGATCTTTCATGGCTCCATGGCTCCATGGCTCCATATCCAATTTCTCATCTTCTTCAGCAGCATCTCGCGTGGCATGTTCCCCAAGGTCCCCGAAGCTTCCGTCGACCGGCAAATGAAGTGTCAACACGGGCACTACCTTAGCTTCTCAGCTGTCTATCGTGGAGAAGTATTTTCAGGTGGTGGGGATGAATGCTTCTAGAACGCCGAGGTTGAGAGACCCCTGATGCCGTCTTTTCTCATTTCCCTGTCATAATATGAACATTTATCTCCCTTCACCTCGTAGATTTTATATCGTCACTGGCTGCCTCCGAGTCTCCCACTCTTCAACGTGACAGCGGCATCATACGGTGCTGCTTTCATGACTTTACTCTCGAAACACAACCATGCAAGAACAGACGGAATTGAGCTATGGTATCCCTCTAATAAAACAAATCTATGTGAGAAAGGAACCTAACGACCCCGTTGAAACACCCCAGAATCATCAAAACCGCAAGGGTCTTTGTTGAATACGCGTATAAATCTGTAACCCGAGGATTCACGACACTTTCATTCGACCAAACAACGGGCATTGTATGTCGCGATGACTACTATCCTGGTCCTTCCCAGAGTTTGCCAATTATCAATGGCCACCATCTCATCCATCACCCACGTAAACGCTCCGAAACCATCATCGACACTAGTTTGTGCCGGGGATTGAAACACGCCAGTGATTGTCTGAGTCTGTTACTATTCATCACTGCTTTGGTTGGGCTTGTTGAGTTTTTCCACCACTCTCTGCCCAGTTTCAAGATGCTTGGCTACAAGTTTAGCTATGGTTCTAAGCAGCCTTAAAAGGTTCGATACCGCCCATGTTGCTAACAGAAAAAGAGAGGATAGCTTCACTTCTCTGTTCTGGACGATTGACTCGAAGTCTAGTCCTACCTACATTCTTTTCTTGCCTTTATACGATCTTTACTGGACCAACTATACACATTCTTTTGTTGTACAAACCTAACAGACTCTTCTCGTTCTTTTGATATATATATATATATTCATATAAGTCAAAATCACAATGTCGCGTCTTCTTACTTTCGCCGCCGGCCTGGCGCTGGCTGCTGCTCAGCTCACTTCTTCCTCTCTCGAAAACCACGTCGATACCCTCACTCTGGGCAGCTCATTCAACCCCGTCAAGGAGGCTTACTGGACCGGTCTTCCTCACCATCGCCGCACTCCCTTCGCCGTCTCACCCGATGGCAAGACTGCTTTCCTGGCCTACCTCGACGCCAGCGGCACAGGCGTTCACGTCCAGGGCGTCGACCCCAAGACCTTCGCTGCTGTTGGGACTCCAGTTACTCTCAAGAGTGGCAAAGAAGCCGGTGGTCTTGTTGCACACAATGACGGGTTCGCCCTTCTGACCAACGAGGTTGTATCTGGAGAGTCTAAGGACCCCCTCCCCGTTATTTACAAGTACACCAACGGTAAGCAGGCCTTCCGAACCCTTCTTGGTGGCTCTGGTTTCTCGGGCAATGCTCTTGCTTCTCCTGATATCAACGGCGACCTTGTCTTTTCGGAAAAGGCTGGCTACTATGCCGCCTACATCGTTGTCACTTCTTACAGTGGCGATGCCCAAGGTCACTTTGGCGACGCTATTCGCTACATCACCCCTGCCGGCAAAGTCGAGGAGATCCAGGGCGCATCTTCTTCGTGGGGATGCTCCCACAACACTGGCATCGCTTTCGAAGCTGCCGATGAACCTCCTTTTGCTTCCCTTTGCTCCGAGGATCAAGGCGCTATCTGGATGAACACCGAGACCCAGGGCATGGGCAACAACGGTGTAAAGGTATCCAACGAGCATGTTATCAACGGTGCCAGCAACGAACCCATGGGCGGAATGGGTGGTTCGTACAGTTCCCTGGCTCGCTTCGTCGGCGCTGATTCTTATATCTTCTCCTGGGTTTCCCGTGGCGCCATCGACCTTACTCTGAACGACTGGATGGGCGAAGGCTACACTCATGCTGCAAACCGCACCAACAACCGCAACGTTGCCATCGCTCTCTTCTCCGACAAGAAGACCCTTGTTGGCGAGCAGGCCTCCTCTGAGGTCGGTGCTAAGGATGGTGACAGCCAGATCAACTGGGTTACCGACGGCGCCAACGACTGTTCCAACGCCCACGCTGCTACCTTCGACGCCTCCACTGCTCTTATCACCTGGGAGGAGATTTCCAACCCTATCTGCGAGTTTGAAGCTATGGGATGCAAGGGAAAGTTCGCTGGTACCAAGTTCCAAGCTGTAGACAGCAAGGGCAAGAAGCTTGGTACTGCCATCACCTCTGAAGATACCTATGTTGCTGGCGACATGGTTACTATGCCTGATGGTCGTATTTGCTGGCCTTATGTTAACATGGCCTGGTCTCTTAGTGGTCCTGTTCAGGCTGCCGATGTCAAGAAGATCTCTTTTGCTTGCATGTCCAACGGTAATGGCTCTGGATCCGGTACCAGCTCTACCACCAAGGCCTCAAGCGTCGTTTCTCAGCCCGCTGCTACTAAGACTGCCAACGATGGCGTTTCCAAGCCTTCGGCTGTTGAACCTTCTGCTGCTGCCGATGAGGCTGCTGCTGAAGAGTCTTCTGCCCTTCCGGATGGTGCTCCCCGTCCTTCTTTTGCTACTGTCCCCGGATCCGTGACTGATGTTCTCTCCGAGCCTACAGAGGTCACTTCCGCTGTCTCAGTCACGAAACCCTCCTCCGTTATTGTCAAGCCCTCTTCCCCTGCTACCCCTGAGGCTGAAGAAACCGATGTCCCCAACAACGGTGATGAGGAGTCTGACGACACCCCCGTCTCCACCCAAACCTCGACCAAGACTCCCCTTAAGACCACCCCAGTCGAGTCTGATCCCGCCGATGTTGAGGAATGCGATGAGGAGGAGTCTGGTAACGCCCCTGTCGCTACTCAGGTTCCTACTGAAGCTCCCAAGCCTACCGGCCGCCGAACTCGCACTCGTCGCCCCCGTCCGACCGGTTTCCCTGAGGCTAAGGATAAGAACTGCGTTGCTAAGACTGTCATCCACACGGTCTACGTGACTGCCACTCCTTCTGCTTCTGGATACTGAGCAGTCGACATTGGCTTCTTGAGC
This sequence comes from Fusarium torulosum, assembly GCA_900312805.1. Classification (NCBI taxonomy): domain Eukaryota; kingdom Fungi; phylum Ascomycota; class Sordariomycetes; order Hypocreales; family Nectriaceae; genus Fusarium; species Fusarium torulosum. The sequence continues at coordinate 142,935 of ONZP01000057.1, read as the reverse complement.
ACAAGGTAGGGTTTAGGATGAGATTGGTGTTTTATCTTTGTTGAATAACCTTCTTGTACAATATACTTGTTCTGACAGACTCTGTGTCTGATATATAGATGATATACGCCAACCTTGAAGCTTGTCTTATGTTCATTATCATGCGGCTTCCCTATTTGTGCTTTTGATGGGGACAACAGCGCCTATGCCTCTGTGTATGTAGGCAGGCCAGTGGATTGGTACACATCCACAGAACACCAGGAATACATACTTGCTAACTTGGGGACGTATTAATTGCAACCTATGAAGATTCACCTGATTTCCAATGGGATTTTCTTGTCGCAATATACTGTTTATGTGAAGAGTGCCCATGAAGTGATTGGCTTTTTGCCCAACATGCAAAGGTAAACACTTAGTAGTTGCCCATAACGTTTCCAGTTCATGGTTGTTGACGACGGGATATCCTTTGCATTCCAAGGGAAAATCTGTGGTGTCATACCTAATTCCCTTAGTAATGATATGTACGATTTTCTTTTTACTTCATTTTGAGCTTTGACCTAGGAGCGCTAACGGATGAAATCGTCCAAGTATCACAGAAGATATAGTCAGATTCGATATCATGGATAGGAGTCATAGACCGCCTCAACAGAAAGCTCTAGGTCTCATTTTTTTAATATCCCGCGTACAGTACATCTCGGCGATTTAGACAAAGGTACCCATCATGTCGTACCATAACTAGCAAAAATTATCTTCCTGTAAGCGAGTGTTGGTGTCATCTCGGCGTTTTCTTTCAGTAGCGCAAGTGGATATCGTCTGGCGCGGCTGGCGTCATAAGGGTCTTTAGCACCAAATCTTTCTTTCAACCTCTTGTCTTCTCGAACCTTTTTATTTATCAGAGTCATCTTACTCAATTAGACACTCTTACTGTTACAATTTGTTCCCAGTTCAAATCGTGTGACATTCTCTTTGGGATTTCGGCGGGATACTCACCGCTTTTCGCGTTATGGTGCGTGTAGGAGGTTCCGGTGCTACCGACACCGTTGTGAGAGATGAGGAAACACCACTATTAGGACATTCGCCTGCAAAATCTCGAAAGGAGACTTGGAAGCAAAGGTTTCAGCATGACATATCATGTTCGTGGGCAGATGCTGTGTTGCTGGCCTGTTATGTCGTGACTGGTCTCCTCGATAGTTCTTCTATCCAAGTCTGGGGAACGTTTGTCTCTATGCAGACAGGTTAGTATATGTAGCACCTCGAACAGCCCTTACATAGCCTGCTAATGAGACACCAGGAAACACGGTCTACATTGGTCTCGGACTCGCAAGCTTTGCAACATCAACTCCCGGTCCCCGTCTGTACAAATCCGCCCTCTCTGTGGCGTCCTTTTGTCTAGGCTCTTTTCTCTTCGCCCGCTTCCATCGCCTGGTCTCCCCCAGACGTCGCTGGGTTCTCTGCGCTTCTTTCACAATGCAGGCCCTTCTCACTAGCGCAGCCGCACTTATAGTCACCCTGCGCCCACCAGGCCCAAACACCGACAGTCTCACATGGAATGTCCTCGTACCGATCACGCTCATGGCCTTTCAAAGCTGTGGACAAGCAGTAGCAAGCCGGGCCCTGAAGCAGAACGCGCTCATCAGTCTGGTTCTGACGAGTGTGTACTGCGACTTGTTTTCGGATAGAGAGCTATTCGCATTGGACAATGTTTCAAGAAATCAGCGTGCAGCTGCACCGTTGTTGCTCTTGTTCGGCGTGATAGCAGGTGGCCTATTTGCGCAAAGTTCTGTCGGCATTGCGGGAGCCCTATGGATCGCCGCTGGCCTAAAGCTTTGCATGGTTGTCGCGTGGTTCTTGTGGCGGTCAGAGGAAGAAACAGAGGAAGATTAATTCCGGACACAGGGAATAAAGGCATAGCTTATTATCAGTCATTGGGTTCCAACGTCATCGTGCCGTGGCAGAGTGACATAGTGCTGAATTAGCTGATGCAGCGGTGGTGGTTTTGTTGATCATGTCAGTATCAGGAATCTCGGGATTTATGATCTTTTGCCGACATGATGCGCCACATGGATTAGTTAGAGAGGATAATAGCTGAGCAATCAATCGTCTAATACGATAGAAACCCGAAATCGGACATCCTGCCCAAAGGTTTGCAATGTCATGGTTAACTCTGATGGACGTGCCATGTGGATGGGTTGCACTAATGCTGGAGCAGAGTCACCCCGTGACCTATTTCTTCGTCGGGATACCTATCTAGGAACCACAAGTCTCCAATGGGACAACACGGCTTATAGTGCGATGTGCAAAGAAGCAAATGATCTTCACATCTGAAAAGGTCCCGGCAGAAGCAAGGTCCGCCACCGGACCCCCCACTCCGGCCGGCCCGGAGCCGAAGAATCTGCCATTTTGGGAGAGCACCTCGGAGCTGTGCAACGACACAAAAGGGCCGGGAAGCGAGAGAGGAAGAAGAAATTTTCAAACGCCTTATGAATCTGGACTAAGTGGTTGATAAGTATGAATAAAGGGAAGGTTTGTATAAGGTAATCGGGCCATTACGGCTCGAATTGCCAACGCTTTGGGCACCTTTTCCCTCCATATTCCCTGTCTTATGCCCCCGCTTGGTTTGGGGTTTTTGTGTCACAGTTTACAGTAGGATTGCCCAAGCGGAGCCTCCGCGTGTGATGAGATTTTTCTTTTCGTTCTTGAGCTTGAGTCTCATTCGCCTTGGTTCAACATTTAATAGTACAATACCTTGTTGGATTCGTGTACTTGCTCGGATATACGAGTGAAGATCTTTGAGTGGGGGGCGTATTGGAAGAGCTAGAGAAAAAGATCATTTGTGGTTTTTGGAGATGAGCGCGATGAGCGCGGGTACAGCTGCCTGTAGTTGCAATCACAGTTGCAGTTGCACTTACAGGAGAGGGTAGCGGGTGTAACCGTTTCAAAGGCGAAAAGAGATTAAACGAATGTCGTGTTTGCTGACCAAGTGAGTGGTGAGTTGTCAAACCGGGAAATGCTCAGCTTACAGGAGAGCAACAGCCAGAAGGGTCGGAAGGGTCAAGTTGACCGTTAATGGCAGTCTAGAGTAGCCAAGCAACAGTCAAGAGTCAAGAGTCAAGAAACAGGAGCCCCCATGGATGGCGCCACTACGAGCGAGTCATTGGGGCAATCCGAGTGGTGATCTGATCGGCAGTGGATCCTCTTTTGCCGAGCAAACGGAACGAAAGAGACAGAAGCGAGAGAATCTAAAGCTGAAGTCAAAAAAGCCAAGACCCAAGAGTCCAGTCAGGAGTCAAAAGCTTGAAGACTGCAGAGCGTGACTACAGTAGCTGAGGCTTGTGTATCCGTAAAAAGGCTCAAGACCCTCCTCCCTCCCCCCCGCATTTTACACACTCAATTCTTGCTCTTGCCCAGAGTCTGTTGGTTCCAAGACTAAAGTTTGAGCTTGTACCTGTGCATGTGCTTGTTGCTTGTTGCTTGTGCTTGTGCTTGTCTCGTCTTTATTTCAGCCAGCGGAAGTCTATCTTCCAAAAAGAGTAAAGCCTCAAAAAACGCCCAGAAAATAAACTCATCGATTGGCAACCCTCTTTTTTTCCCTGGTCTACGGCCTACGGCCTACTTTGGGGATTGCATACTTTAACGTTACCCACCCACTTCGCTTCGCTTCAATTCCCTTTTTCCCGTCGTCCTTTCCCAAATCCCATCTCTAGAACGGGGGTTCTGAGATATATATATATATATACAAAGCCCAGTCCTTATCCATTCTTGGCGTTTGTTTCTCATCTCCCAATTTTTCTTTTCTTCTTTTTGTTCGCGCAGTTTGTTTCGTCTTATCTCTGAACAATAATATCCAATCTACAGCTGTATCGGTATCACAAGACAGAAACCGGCTGTTTCTGTTTCGCCCCCTCCTGCCGATCTCGACATTCCACCGACAAACACCATCAATCGCATCTCCATCGCATCGCGGCCTTCTTTTCCAAATAAACCGCCGGATGTCGACCATGGAAAAGGTCCCCATCCCGGTGCCGTTTCCTCCTCCGGCCGCCGTTGACGACGTTGATTCAACTCTCGGCAAAGACGATGTAAATACCCGCCTTCACTGGTTTGCGCGCAACGCCCGCGCATATCACCAAAGTCGATCATGTTCACTCGTATCTAACAACACTTCTTCCAGGGCGTCCCCGTCCACTATGGCACCGCCATGAGCCCTCTCGAAAAGCAGCTCCTCTGGAAACAAGACATGCGCATCATTCCGCTATCGGCCGCCATCTACTTCCTCTCCTTCCTCGACCGAACCAACATCGGAAACGCCATGATCCTCAACTCGTCGACCAACAACGATATGCAGCGCGAGACGAACATGTCCGATCGCCAGTTCATCATCTCCCTCATGGTCTTCCTCGTATCCTACGCCGTCTTCGAAGTTCCAAGCAACATGCTCCTTAAGAAGTTGCGCCCTAGCCGATGGCTCGCCTTTCTCATGTTCTGTTGGGGTGCCATGACGATCCTTACGGCTGCGACGAAGAGCTTTGGCAGCGTCGTGGCTGTGCGCTTTCTATTGGGTACCTTTGAGGCTGGATTGTTTCCTGGACTGGTGTTTTATCTTACATTCTGGTACAAGCATGATGAACGTAGTGTTCGGTAGGTCTTTCTATACCCGAGCGTTCAAAGTCTTTGGTTATGCGTAGCGTAACAATTCAAATGCTTACGTCAAAATCCTACAGCGTTGCTTTTATTCTTGCATCTGCAACTCTTGCTGGCGCAGTAAGTTCTGTTCTCGTAGCACAATCAACCTTTTACTTACAGGAGCCTAGTTCGGTGGCGCAATCGCGTACGGTATCGGCCACATGAACGGCACGGCAGGCCTCTCAGGCTGGCGCTGGCTCTTCATCATTGAGGGTATTCCATCTTGTCTCGCCGCCTTCTTGGTTCTCTTCTTCTTACCCGATTATCCGGAGCGTGCAAAGTGGTTGTCTGAAGCAGAGAAGGACATGGCTATTCACCGGTTGTACTATGAGGGCTCTAAGGAATCACATCCGACCATGAACTGGACTGAGGCCAAGGAAACCCTGATGGATTGGCGACTCTATGCACACTACGCTATTTACTTTGCATCCGGACCTGCATTTGCAAGCTTAAGCTTGTTTGCACCGTCGATCACTGTTGGGCTGGGATATTTCGACTTGAAGGCACAGCTAATGACCGTTCCTCCGTGGGCTATTGCTTATGGTAAGTTTACAATAGTTTTGTCTTATGGACATTGACCAGGGCTAACTGTACACAACAGTATGTCAAGTTTTGGTGGCTTGGTCAGCAGATCACTTCAACGCTCGAGGCGTTCACACAGCCATGGCTGCAGCCGTTGGCGCTGTTGGTTTCATTATATCAGCCGCCCTCCCTGCCGACCAATACGCAGGCCGATATGGAGGTTTGATCATGGCAACAGCCGGCTCGTTTGCGTGTATGCCACCCATGCTTGGATGGCTTAGTTCCAACGTTTTTACAACGGCCTCTACAGGTCTTGCCATTGCGCTCAACGTCAGTCTCGGCGGAGGTATCGGCCAGATCCCGGGTGTGTGGATTTATCAGACATCGGAGCGACAAGGAGGTTTCACAACGGGACACTGGGTCAATGCGGCTCTGCTGCTATTTGTGGCGGTCGTGGCCCTGGGTCTAAGACTGTTTTATGGTTGGAAGAACCGGCAGTTAAAGACATATGCCGAGCTGAACGGAGTACCTTATCGATGCTACAAATTGTAGGATGAGCAATTTGGCATGTTATGTTATGCTTTGCCATGATTAATTCAATGAATGAGTTTCAATTCCATACTAGGCATTGTGCAACCTACCAAGGTCCTCATATCTTCTCTATATAATGGTAGAGAAACTCAGAGGCTTTCGCCAGTTGTGTTCCCAAGCCACAGTTGGATGGCTGTCAATACCGTCGCCAAATTCAATGGAGTAATATCCTGGATATTTACGAGCCAGTGTCTAATGCAGCGGTAGTAAAGTGAAGTAGTGTTTAAACTTAAACTCGCTTGGCTACAAGTGCCGAGATCTGGGATGTAATCAATACAGGTTTCCAGGAACAGCATCCATCGATCATGCACGAGGCAGGGTTGTTATAGCAGTCCGCGTGCCCCTGGTAAATCTAACCGAGACATACACCATGCGAGCTTAGGATGTGGACGATTTCAGTGAGGTTGCTAGCTGCGTCGCAGCCCCAAAGACAAAGGTCCAGGCAGCTTACTTATAACAATTCACTGCTGCGTAATGACGCTTATTCAGAAACACCACCAGAACACATTTCGGGCCTCCCATCGGTGTGTAGAGTGCTCAGACTGACAACATAATCGATCGTGGTCTAGACTTCGCACAGAGCTTTTCACCAGGATGTGCTGGGCTCAGATGGAGAAATTGGGCGACGCAAACCAAGGCCGAAATGGTACATGGTGTTGTTTCAGCAAATCGATAAAAGAATTTTGCTTTTGTAGATACGGAGCACTTGTTCCCATATTAACATGTGAGGCAATAACACTGGATGGAGATGGGATCCAAGGAAACCCAATCAACATGGCATATTAAACAGCTTGGCGTGCCGCTGTATGCAGCTGGGGTCTAGAATAGAGATCCAGACCCGGTCCAGCAGGTAACCATGCCTTGGACAGCGACAGCAAAAAAGACAGCCAGAAACAGTCTCGTGGTTGTAAATTATCCCGCGCCCGAAACATTGAGTAAGCAGCCTCGAAAAGCCTGTTTTAGATACGGCCGCATTTGTCTGGGAGCAGTGGGAGGCAGAATGATAATAATAGCAGATGTGGTCAGTTCTAGGGTTGCACAAAAGTCAGCTGCAGCATCGTCATGATGAGCATGGAGAGTCAATATTTTTCCATTCTTGTCGCGGATGAAGCAGTCAGATGCAGAGTATCTGAGAAGGCTGAGATATTGTGATATAGGTGGCCATCCATGACTCGCTGAGGAACGGATCTACTTGAGATACGACGGAAATGAGAAATATGAGATGGGGAGACAACGATGTGAAATAGTGCCGTTACACTGGGAAGTACGGTGGCTTTCGATGTGGAGGTTGCCAGTTATCAATCAAGCTCCATATATAGATTCTCTCATTTAACACAACTCCCATCACGAGAAACTCATCTTGCCAAAATCTTGAGATCCATCGGTGGAATCCATCCCGAGCTGGGGAAACCTTGAAGCGACGACAGGCACATGGTAGTGATTGAGGCTGGCTGTGATTTCATTTCCAGCGGCCAACCCGCTGGGACAGCCATCCCCGAGAGCCAAGACGTCTCGGGGCTTATGAGACACGCTAATTGGCCATATGTAGCTCTAATTATCCACTCTCAACGAGCGTGATGTCGTCACCGGCGTCATAGGGCGGAGATCGTCCAAAGCACGATTTACGTACAACGTCAATAACATCAACAATGCATGGATTTCAAATCGTTTTGTTTATGTTTATACGGTCCAGCAACCGACAGATTGCAGGGGGAAAAAAGAAACGACGGATGTCGATATGAGGTATTAGCCTCTGAATATGCGCAAATGATAAGGTAAACTGATGATGCCACTAGACAAGCACATGCATATACCCTAGCCTAGCATGGGTGGGAAGCGAAAAGAAAGGAAAGAAAAAAAGGCGATGCCATCATCATCGGCATCATCGTCTCGTGGGTGTGCGGCCTGGACCCCTTTTGAACACTCACTACGTACGCTTGCTGGTGTCATTTCTGCTAAGGGAGAGGGACACTGGTAGCATTTGTAACTGCCTGTGCGTCTTGGGTACTGCGTCTGCTGTGACGATATCGCGGGTGACTTCATCGGGCCTGTATTCTTATCGAGGATACACGCCCACAACTTTGACAAAGATGATTTGGGCAAGCCCGGAAGGCTTTAGTAGAAACGTTTTGTGTCAATGTGAGGCTCAACTTTGTAATTTAACCATCAGTTTAAATCTTCTTCATCCTTTTCTGGTAACGTTGATGATTTTCCAGTATCCACGTCTCAAGCCTTAAACAGCCCGTCAACGTCACAGCCAGATATACCCCGCTATCACACTATTTACCTCGTCCTTTATTAGCTACCTTTTGGTTTGCCGTCGTCATTCACCTCACCTTGTCAAGCCTATTCAGTTTCAGCCGGACAAACCCCAGCTCGTTATTCTCCTAGAACCGCAGTATCCAGGGCAATCGTCGCCGGATATTCACCTCTCTCAGCCATCCAGTGACCTCACTCCCCCAGACTTCGCCGTCTGTTGAACGTGCTACCGTACTGTACCTGTCCATCGTTACTGGCAGTAAACTCCACCCCTTCCCTGTACTTCCAGGTTTCCCGCCGGGAAAACGCCCCATCCCCACCTCGATCCTCATGGCGTTGGCCTAGAATCCTGCTAAAATCTGGGCTGCCACTCCAAGTGGGCTGCCCACCTTTTTCCCCTTCGTCACCTCCCCCCGTCAAAAAAGAACTGGGCTTTGCTTGTCACCAGCAGTGCCAAACCTAACCCAACCGCAAGGCAGTTTTATCCAATTTCCCTTTTCCTGTTTCTTTTCCCTCTTCCTTCCACTCGACTCTTTGAAGACGTCTCTTTTTTCCTTCTCTTCCATCTCTACTCGCGTCATCTTTTTGACACAAAACAAAAGCAAACAAGCAAACACCACACTTCATCTCTGCTCTAATCGATCTGTACGACACCATCACAAGAAACGCCCATACAAAGAAAGAATCGCTGCCATTCCGCTAGAGTAGAGCTGCTAAACCCCGCATCGTCTTCCAGCCCTGTTTTCCTGGTGCTGTCAAAAACATCCTACTTCGCATTTATAATAATTTTGCCCGCGCTCTGTCATTCACCACGCCGAGAAAGCTCACGTTTACGATTACGACTCGCACGACTTGAAAACGCAACATCCTCAGACTAAATCGGCGAAACCCCTTTTAGCTGCATAACAAATTTACAGCAACCACTACTCTCCAGACGTCAAATCGTCCAATTCTCACCACCAAAGTCAGTTCAAGGCCTCTCGACTCTTCTTCCAAAGGCGACTTGTCGCGCCTAGGCGACAATCTCGATAGCCATGTCTACCATTCAGCAACTTAAGAACTTCATCCGGCACGGTACGTTTGAGCCTCGTGTTTTGTCCAATTTGACCTGTTGTTCTCAGTCGCTGACGGTCATTGCTCAGGCAAGCAAGCTCGTGCCGCCCCAGAAGAGGCCCCACGCAAGACAGAACAGCAGCAGGCTCCCGTAGTCCAGCACAAGAATGCATCAGACCCTAGCCATGGTCAATACTCACGCTCACAAGAGCCCATGAACGATCACGCCGACGACGAGTACTCTCGCAGCAAGAGCAAGAAGCGTATCGATGACGAGAAACTCGCCAAACTCATCGCTGAGGAGAATGCCAGCAAGAGCAAATTCCCTCGCTACCCTGGCCTCGAGCGCTGGGAACTTATCGACAAGATGGGCGATGGCGCTTTCAGCAATGTCTACCGTGCCCGCGACACAACGGGCGAGCAAGGCGAGGTCGCTATCAAGGTTGTACGCAAGTACGAAATGAACAGCATGCAGGTGAGCATACTTGGGGTCGTTCGTATCTGTCACCCCTTCTCCTTGTGTTTTGATGTTTTGTGATTCTTCTTTTTATTCTGCTGTTTATTTCTTGTGGTCCCCATTTACCAACACGGGGTTGTCCCCTTTATAGGGAAATAAGCATTTACATCCAGACTTCAAGAAAGTCCCCAAGGCAGCAGAGGTGCGAGAAGATTCCTATTTTTCCTTTTCTTTCTTTCCTACGTCCAGGCCGATCGCTGTCCCCGTCTGAAGTCAGTTCCTGCTGTCTAATCGGCGGGGATGGCCAGCCTTTAGACTCGAGGACATGCGAGGCAGAATACTAACACAACCGCAGCGAGCAAATATCTTGAAAGAGGTACAAATTATGCGACAACTTGACCACCCCAACATCATCAAGCTTGTCGACTTTTCCGAATCAAGACAATACTATTATATTGTTCTGGAACTTGCTCCTGGTGGTGAGCTCTTCCACCAGATCGTCCGCTTGACATACTTCAGCGAGGAGCTTTCCCGACACGTTATTGTTCAGGTCGCTCAGGCTCTAGAATATCTCCATGAGGAGAAGGGCGTTGTTCATCGGTATGTCATCATTACCCTGGTGTTGTGTTGTCGCTTGATGTCAGATATGATGATGCCCCTCCTGACGTCATTCGCCCCATGCACGGCCTTGGAAATGTCGCTAACATCCCTACCAGTGACATCAAGCCTGAGAACATTCTATTTGAGCCCATTCCTGTGGTGCCCTCAAAGCACCCGAAGCCCAAGCAGCCTGGCGACGAGGACAAGGTCGATGAGGGTGAATTTATCCCCGGTCAGGGAGCCGGTGGTATCGGTCGAATCAAGATTGCCGATTTCGGTCTTTCCAAGATTGTCTGGGACAACCAAACTATGACACCCTGTGGTACTGTTGGTTACACAGCGCCCGAAATCGTCAAGGATGAGCGGTACTCCAAGTCAGTTGATATGTGGGCTCTGGGCTGCGTGCTCTACACCCTGCTATGTGGTTTCCCACCATTCTACGATGAGAGTATTGAGGTGCTTACTGAGAAGGTTGCTAAGGGCCAGTACACCTTCTTGTCTCCCTGGTGGGATGAGATCTCTAAGTCTGCCCAGGACCTTATCAGCCATTTGTTGACTGTGGATCCTGAGAAGCGATACACAATTACCGAATTCCTGGCTCATCCATGGGTCGCTGGAAATGGACCTACTCCTCGTGAAGAGATGAAGAAGTCCGACGGCATGCTCCGTGCGTTTGATGCCACCAAGTTCGAGGAGGCTGGCAGAAGATACGACTTCCGATCCCCCGGTGCCGTTAACCTGCGTGAGGTCTTCGATGTCGGTTATGCCGTGCATCGCCAAGAGGAGGAGGGCAAGCGAAGAGCACAGATTGGACCCAAGGGCACCCCTGCGCGATTCCTCGGTGGTCTCAACGAGGAGGAGGAAGATGAGGACGTCATGCAGGTCGATGGCCCTGAAGACAACGGTGCCAAGCCCAATGCGGCGACTCAGGCTCTTGAGCAGAGCATGCGCAAGACGAACATTCGAGACCAAGAGCAGCAACAACAATCTCGGGGTCGTGAGCGAGAGCGTGCTGAGAAGGGCTACGGGCAGCACTCAGCAACTGTCGCCTCAGCAGCTCGACAGCAGGTCCGTGAGCGCAACCGCCAGCGTGGAGCATTCGAGCTCAACCTGGACAACGCCACTCTATTGGGCAAGCGAAACAAGAAGGTTCCGGTTATGGGGGTTTAGGGATCTTATTACAATGAACCATCTAATGCCTCAGGAACAGCAACACCAAGGCGAAAGAGCTTTGGTCTCGATGGTGCAGCGTCACCGAGGCCAGCACCCCTTCGACGGCATTCTACAGACCTTCCTTTTATGTTTGAAGATCATGAATGAAAGATGATCGGCTTGGGTGTGACTGTTCCGTATACGGCATATTGGAAAGAAGCCGGGTGACACTGGAGCAATGTCACCGAGGATATTTGTGGACGGTGGAGGTAACAGATTATTGAAGTGCATTCAGGCGCATGGAGTAACGGGCGATTGATTCTGATACAGCCCAGGTCGTTTGGGACTCGAGATTATTTGCAACGTTTTATGTCATGTAATATTTGTCAAAGGCCAGGGGCTATGTATGATTCAGTGCTCTTGTCTTTTGATATCTATATATCTGCGTGTTGTGTGAGACGGGAGACGGGAGACGCGAGGAGAGGCCGAGGCAATCATGCGTAGGGTAACATCATCCATAGGCTGGGAGTTTTGGAATCTCGTTATAGCTTTTGTTGAAATGAAATGGTTCTAAGGCTGATGGGCTATTAGAGATGTGTGACTTAATATTAAAATACATAGTCCCTGTTACTCTTCATCTTCTCCATCCTCGTCTTTGTCATCATCTTCATCTGAAACAGGAAAATGCGAGCCATTATTCTTTCTGAGGTCACTACCAGAAGGAACATTACCACCTCTCTTTGATCGTCCCGTATCAGCCTCATGTTTCCCCTTGGTACAACCCTTCCGGCCACCCAACTTCCCACAGCACGACCAAACAAACCCATCAGGCATCTCCTCGCGCATCTCCCACGTATCAATCTCACCGTGACAATCCTCATCATGATCAGCCCAAAAGTCCTCTGAGTCATCAACATCAAGACTCCCTACCGCAGCATCAGTTTCTTTTCTCGTAACTTCACTTAGATGTTCTGTGTAACTCTTAACAAACCTGGATGGTACCGACACGATGTCTCCGTGTTATCCTCCTGAGTAAACGCCTCGTCGCACTGCACACAAACAAACAGGTCGTTGGCGGCCTTGCGCTTCAGCCCCGTCGATGGGTTGTCGGCGGCTTTGAGCACGCGGTAGTGGTTCTCTGCGCGGGCGCGGACGGAGGAGTCGTCGCAGAGGGCGAGGAGGATGGCGCGGAGTTGCTGCTCTGGGGCTAGGAGGGCCATTTCTTTATATAGTGGGAGACTCATTTTTTATGATTGAGGTATGGTTTATTGGTCTGCGATGTGTTGATAGGTGAGCAAGTCTCCGAATGTTTGAGTGTTTGAGTGTTTAGCTCTGAATGACGTCTGCTGGGGTTTGGTGTCTGGTCTGAAGCTTGTTTTAGTGGCTGATGCAGGGATGGCTTCGAAACTGTAATGACAATTTGCAGTGTACGTAGATGTTATAGCGAATGTATAGAGAAAATATGGTTTAATAGCTACAAATGATATGAGTGGTATCACTCATCGTCATCGTCATCTTCGCTATCTTCTTCATCAAGCTCATCCGCATCGGTATCACTCGGCTCAGCAACTGCTTCTCTTCTCGACTTATCAGGATCAGCCTCATGTTTTCCAAGTTTACACCCTGCTTCATCGCCTGGCTTGTTACAGCAATCCCAGGTAAATCCCTCAGGATTCTCCTCACGCATTTCTTTCGAATCTGTGGTTCCATGACACCTCTCGTCGTGGTCTGCCCAAACATGGGCCTCGTAATCGACCTCGAGCTCTCCCAAAGTCTGTTCAGCTAGCTCTTGAGTTCATGGCAGCTATAATTCCTTGCCCCAGTGATAACAGCACGCTGTATTATCAGAGTTGTCATTCTTGTAAAATGCCTCGTCGCATTGGACGCAAATGCACAGCTCATCGTCCGCTTTGCGTTTACGTGAATTGGAAGGCTCGTCGATGGCCTGCAAATCTTCCAGGTAGCTCAAGGCGCGGGAACGGGTGTCTGTATCCTGGCAGAGGGCGCGCAGAACAGCACGGATTTGATTGTTCGGTGCATTCAATAAGTCATCCAGAGTATTTTCCGACATTGTGTAAGTCAATTTCGTAAGAATTTGTCTTTGCTTGATTGAATTGTTGAGCTTGTGTGAGTGAAGAGTGTGAGTTTGCTCACCCGCTAAGTGCCACGCGTAGAAGGACATGGGTATGGTTGCTTTTTCCGTGTCGAAGAGTAGAATATTGAGGCATGCCTGGCTTGGCCATCTTACACTCAATGATTTATTGAAATACTATGGAATTTTGCGCCAAATATCGTATTTTGTTGATGCTAATTCAGCCTTAGGATGGCGTTGTAAGTCTGTCATGATACTATATTTACTCACCTCGTTTGGCTGTGAGACAGGGCTTATATGGCAGCCGACAGCCAAACAAAGTGAATAGGATTGGATCCAATATATATGTTAATTACTGTCGTTTGCAATGCACGAAGAACAGAATATGTGAACATGGCTGAAGCTGTGGATCCAAACTTATCTGTTTGTCCCGTCTTGGTAAGTTTCTTCTTCGTCTTCAGTTCCGCTTCATTTTCAGCTTCTGTTTCCTTCAGCATCCCAAATCAACATCTTTGATATCTGGGCTACTCCATTTGATCCCTTGCAATTGTCACATCTCTGCCAAAGCCGCGTCCGAATCTTTGTTCTCTCATCCGGCCAGACATCATGTGAGTTACTTCATCATGTATTCGCCTGGGCCTTCAACCCCGTCTCTAATCTTTGATTACCCTCCCAGGCCCTACAACATTCTCTTAATACTCCAAGCCCTTACGCTACTCATCGGCCTTGTCATCGCACAAGGATGTGATATTCCCAGCAACTTCACCTGCGTCTCTGGAGCTCACATCATCGCCGTCAGAGGCAGCCTCGAACCTCAAGGGCCTGGCATCATCGGGGCTGTTGCCCAGCAAATCATGGCTGTAATCCCCGATTCTGATATGACGTCCCTTCGTTATCCAGCCATATATGAGCCATATAAGCCGTCCCAAGTCGAAGGTGTTGAAGCCCTTGGTCTAGCAATATGGCAGTATGCTGCCTTTTGTCCTGATACGAAGATGATCCTACTTGGCTATTCTCAAGTAAGTCAAATCAAGTGTAATAATAGCTTTCACAGGAGCGGTTGCTCTATATAATGTGCTGACTCTCCAATACAGGGCGCTCATATTGTTGCTGATGTAATGTGTGGTACAAGTTCAGTCGGGTTTCCAGCTACAGCGCCGCAGCCTCCTATCATTTCTAGCAAGAGTCGGTCGAAACTTATTTGATCTCACTTATCTCAGATTACTTACCATGGGCTGCAGTTGCCGCTATTGTGTTGATGGGTGATCCGAGTACCACCAGAGGCCAGCCCTTCCACATTGGAAGTAGTACAGGCGACGGTGTAAGTGGATATATGCTTGAGATTTATAAAAGAAGTTTGAGGAGCTGACGGAGAGTTGTTAGATATTCCCACGTCAAAGACCCGAAGGATGTCAGTGTGTTGCTGCTAAGACGATCTCATTCTGCAATGCAGGGGACCCTTTCTGTGAGGCTGGAGGGCACGACTTGAGAACCCATATGAATTACGTGACTACATATGGGTATTTTGCTGCCGACTTTGCTGTTTCTATGTTTCATAGGACCTAGAGATATCGCTGGTTAGTTTTTGATATGTTGCCGTTCGACAGGTATCCATGAAGAACACAGCTGAGCTCTTCGGCAGTCATTGTGATACATATTTCCGGTTAATTGATCTCGCGAATGAGTTATGCGATAACATACTGCCCCTGTAATCAGTACAGGGTCCCGAGGAAGCTGCCTGATACCTTGAAATCGAGTCAAGGATGCATGTCACTGAGCTCAAAGTATTAGATGTATGATTTGAGTTATGTATCCATGTGTCTTCTGAATCATGCTGCTGAGTTTGTTGATTGTTCCCAGTTTTGTTCCCAAGGACTGAGGTTCGAGATCGATAGCAACAACCACAGACCAGCATGCAATCATAGCAATACAGCTAATATTAATAAAAACCATAGAAAGCTCATCTGTCGGAAATTTATCGTAATCTATGCAAAACACTCCATCAATTTGTGTCAGTGCAGCCGTACCTACGACTATCCCAATACATCACACTCCGTATTTCCGTCGAATGCCCGTAACCACCAGCATGTCCCTACTTTTACCAGGACAACCTGCATATCTGTCTACTTGGGGATCCAGCAGATGACTTTATCTTCGCAAACATATCCAAATGCAAACATAGTGGAAAGTGTGCAGTAGTGTGTGTTCTTCTGCATAGGCGAATTTGCTAATAGCACTGCCAAGCCAATTCAATCAAGGACATGCATTCAACAAATGGGCCTACACCGTTGTATAAATGGGGTAGAATGCTTGTAATAAAAAACATAAATATAGTATTCGCAAATCGTAAATCAGATGTTTCTAGCTCGATACGGTTACGGTTGCGAAGGATTACCACCTTATCCGCTTCTTTATAAGCAGACGAAATTACGATATATAGATTAGACCTTGTCATTCCTAGTAAACTCTCCCTGTCTTTCATATAACCGCAAGACAAGTTACTACTCCATCCCATGCTCTATATACCAGAAACCTCTTAATTATATAGTGTTTTCCTATATAAACATGTCGTCAGTGGTCGAGTTACGCAGACTTCAATCGCCAGAAGAAGAAACAAGTCCGATACTATCGATCTACCCCAGTCCCTGCAACCGAACGTTGATGTGTTCTATATCTTAGCCACATTTTTTTGCTTTTTCCATCTCGATATTCTAACAGCTCAAGTGTGGGTCTGCCACTGCTACGCCGTTGCCAGTGCCAGTGCCAGTGCAGTTCATATCATCGTGGAGTGATTCGGGATGATAGTGACGGGCGACTAGCTTTCTAACAGTATGCAATTCCAGTGCCAGAGGCGGAGAGGCTACCTATATAATTTCCTCCTCTCTTTTCCTCCTCGGTTTCCTTCTCTCTTCTTCACCCCATTCCCGACCTCTTCTCTCGAGATCATCCTTGGCTCTTGAGTCTGATATCACTGCAGCTCGTCAAGATCAACTGCACATCACAGTAAGATATTCCCTCCTCACCAGCTCATATTAAATATTCTTTTCTGACTTCTTTCAGAAAGCTTTCATACCATTGACAACGCAACCATGATCGCTTTCATGCCCCTTCTGAGCTTCTTTGTGGCTCTGGTCTCGGCCCTCCCAGCTGCTCCCGCGGCTACCCCCAACGCAGTCACTTGTGCCAAAGGAGCTCACATCATCGTGGCTCGCGGTAGTCTTGAGCCTCAGGGCCCTGGCGCCATGGGTGCCCTCGCTGAGGAGATTCTGAAGCTCGTTCCTGGTTCTGATATGGAGGCCCTCGTGTACCCTGCCCTTTACGATGAGTATCTTGAGTCTCAGCCCAAGGGTGTTCGTGTCATGAGTTCAGTCGTTCGCAACTACGTCAAGAACTGCCCCAACACCCAGCTAATCCTCATGGGCTACTCTCAGGTAAGTAGTCAGGGTCACCGTGATTGATAGTCGAAGTTGCTAACCTTTCACCCAGGGCGCGCACGTTATTGCCGACGCTCTCTGCGGTGCGAGCTCAACTGGATTCCCGACCACTCTGCCCCAACCTGCCTACATCACCGACAACAGTAAGATAAATCCTCGGCACATCCTCGAGAAGATACTGACATTTGGTAGTCGCTTCTGTCATCCTCATGGGTGACCCCAGTCTCACTGAAGGCCAGTCCTTCCATGTTGGAACCAGCAAGGGCAGCGGAGTAAGTTTTGAAGAGCAATACACCATGAACACAACTGACATATTTCTCAGATGTTCCCCCGCAACCTTCCTGCTGGCTGTGACAGCATCGCCTCCAAGGCCATTTCCGTCTGTGATGCCGGCGACCCCTTTTGCGAGGCTGGTGGCAAGGATCTGTCCGTTCACTTGAGCTACATCAAGGGCTGGGGCGAGTATGCTGTTAGCCATGTTGTCAAGGCTGTCAATAAGGGTCGTGATTAAGTTCCCATTCTTACATGCGATTCTGTCGTTCGGGTTTAGATGAGGTAGAAGGGTAGTTTTTGAGGTTAGACAGGCGCAAACAGCGCACATGAAATACCACCAGTGGTAGACATGCTGGGTTTGGTTAGATGGGAGCTGAGTTGCACTTGCAGATATAAAAACACCCTTCGCTCTCGGATGAAAAATAAAAGTGTCAGAAGTCAAACAGTATTCTCATGTGACACCTATGAATGACCTTATGGGTTGGTTACTCCAGCTCAGTCTCAGAATAAAATGTATAAAGATCATACTTGGAAACACAACATTCTTGTTCTTGATCATTATCATATCTAACCACCTTCCTATCATTAGTACAAAAGAAATAAGAAAATCTAAGGGTATCATCCATTCTCATAACCAGAATCCCATAACCAAAATCCCATGCCGCCATTACAGTCCCCAAACTCCAAAACATTCCCATCGATAACAGCCCATCATCTCATGCCGCATCTCGTGCATTAAATCCATCCGTCGCTGGGAATCCTCCATCCGGCTTTTGCAAACAGCGGCACCGTTTCGGGATAGGCCAGCGAAAACGGCAACCAGAATGTCTCCTTGGTAAGATGGGGAATTCTCTCAGGCCGCAGCATGTGCTCTGGCATCCTGACCTGGATGATCCTCTGGAGAATCCAGACCATCTCCCGCGCGAGGTTGTCCTGCCGGGCGTGGTCCGAATGCTTCAGCTCATTCACATACGTCCGCGCAAGCTCGTCGGCTAGACCGGCTAGCGAGAGCATCGAGACGGCCGAGCTGCCTATTTTTAAGGCATGCATGTCCTCGAAATCGTAGGGAAACCTCACGCGGATCTGGTGGACGATGCCGTCCGCGGTGGCCAGCCCCCAGATATCGGAGCGGCGCGGTATGGGGATCATGCCCTGCGCCTTCGCCCAGCATTTCTGGTTCTCGCGCGTGTGCTCGGGACATATGATGCTCACTTTATAGGGCCTCGCGTCGTAGCCGTAGTAGACCATTGCGGCCAGACCGCTCACGGCGTAGGGGATGTGGCTGAAGCGAAGGGCTATCATGTCGATTACCTCAGACACGGCCTCGCGGTTCATTGAGCGGTCGTGCGAAAGGAAAGTTTCAATGCTCCCAGTTGGTTTCTGAGTGAGCACATGTACATGAATTTCATCTGTTTCTGTTTCTGTTTCGCGTTCGCGTGTATGCGTGTACGAATGCGTAACGTTAAAGTGCTGCTGAACATTGTGGTTCTGATTATGCAGGGATAGTAGTGCCTTTTGCTGCTGCTGTTGCTGCCGTTGTGGGGGACTTTTACGTGGAACCACAGGGAGAGGCTTCTCATGATTAGGCCTCACTGGCCTCCGCCTAGGAGTATGACTAGTAGCTGTCACTGCTACTGGATGCAAATCATGTTTTTGACCACCTGACGCGTGATTATTCTGCCCAAATCCTTGACCTTGATCATGCAGTCGCGTCGTAGGCCAAGATTTATGACCAGAACCAGATCCAGATCTAGATCCACGTCGCGTTTTCGTTGCTCCACCAAGTTTCTGTGATCGTCGTGTGCTGCATCGTTCCTGTGAAGATTCTCCTCCTCTCAAATGCGCATGTTTCGTCTGTTTTTCAGAGTCAGAATTGTCTCCAGAACAGAAGCAGTCTCGCAAAAGCGAGCGCAGAAACGATCCAATAGCCATCTTGACAGCTTCACTGGAACAAACCTACAACTCCCTTCGTACTCAATAAGGATGGGATATGACTTACCTGTCGATATAGATCCTAATCTACGTCGGCGTAGATGAGATTTTCAATAGTGGGAAATATCGGCAATGACCGACCTGCTTTCTCGGTGGTTTGTTGTCTTTGTTCTTGTATACGCAGATATTCCTACAAGCAAGTGGGTAGATTGCAGAAATAATGCGCTATGTCAGGAGAAATGCTGCTTTACAAAAGAACCAACGGAGAAAGTAACTCATCCTTCCTTTTATAACATCAAGGTACTTTGTTCATGTGCATGAGTGACTACATGTTCAAAGTTCCACACACAACGAGAATAACATCATGAACACCGCCCATAATTTGACCACACATAAACCCCACACTCAGACGAACAAAAGAACACGCGGAATTAATGTCATGCATGATACGATGCTGACCTTGTGCAATAATTCGTGACATGGCTAGGTCTCTAATATCGTCCGTCCCGACCGCCAACGCCCATTAATCTTACAAGTCCATCCCGTGGCCTCGTTAATCTTGTAAAAGGTATCCGCTTCCTCTCGCTCATAACTCCTCCTCCTCCACATCCATTTGCTCGCCATTCGCTGCTCCCTTAGACCCTGCCGGCGCATCCTTTCTGGGCATAGTTGCCTCCTTGTCGATCATCTGTCTCGACACAGAGACAATGTTGTCCTCAATGAGCTCCTGGCCAACATCCTCGAGATGCTTCTTGGGGTCCAACTTGCCAACGTATCGAGTCTTGAGCTGATCTTTGGTCAATTCGGTCTCCTCTTTCACTCGCTTCTCGTAACCATCCGCCAACGTAACCAACTGTTGCAGTCGGTCCTTGTTCTTGCAACCCTCATGTCGGAAATCGTCCATCTCTAGAGCTTCGGTCCATACATGTTTGTGTAGGTTCATGAGCATGTTCTCCTCCAGAGCAGTCTTGCGGTAGTTGATTCCTATCGAGTAGTAGTGTCGGTTGAGCCCATGAATAAGGGCTTGAATCGAGGGCTTGTTGAGATGACCCAAGTTGCTGGTGCTCTGTCTGGGTTCTTGACCCAGCATCAAAAGCTGAGGGTTGATGAGACGGAAAGCATCGATGACGACCTTGCCCTTGACGGATTGGATAGGGTCAATGACGACGGCGACTGCACGGGGGTTCAGTTGCTCGAAGGACTGTTGAGTGTTTATATCAACAGATGACAGCCAGCAACCGAAACCAGGATGCGAGTGGTACCATCCAACTACTGATTCGGGGCTGCAGGCAAGTCAGCTAGGGTCAATAGAAAGGAAGATTGTAATTAACGAACCGTCCTGTTTGTCGAAGCATATCCATCATCTTGGTCTGGAACACGGGGTCGACAGCCTCGACACTGACTCCGGTACCGCTCTGGGGCATAGCAAACACATCCATGACCTTGACGGTAAAGTCATCCACAAACTCGCCCAGCATCAGACCCATGACTTCCATGGGCACACCTGCGCGACCGTGTCGAAGCATTTTGAGGAGGGCAAGGGAGGAAATGTACACCGTTTCGGAGTTGTCGATGAGGTTTGTGTTGTCCTGTGTTCATTGAGGTTAGCTGAGCTCTAGAAGGGCAAGCATCCTCTGTGGGAGGAGCTTGGATGTACAGGATCATTCATAGCTTACAGTTCCATGAGCAGCTCCTCCAAGGCCCATACCGCCGCCACCAAGTAAACTCCTGAAGCGCTCCATAATATTGACTGTGGTTTAAGAAGTTATAGGTGATATGTGCGTAGAATCAATCGTCGACAAAAAGAGTGCAGGTGTTGATGGGAATGTGGGCGGTGATGGAGGGTGTTGCTATGATCGGAGCTTGGTAGAAGGTTATTGACGTTGACGCCAGCCCGGCAGCCTGGGAGCCACAGCTAGGAGCTTAGTCACGTCACGTGTGGGAGCTTGCTGTGGCTCAATGTGGCGTATCAGAGCGAGGGGCACGCGGTGTGGCAAGTGCCAATTTAGATAGGAGCGCTTCAACATTAATCCGGTGTAAACGGCGATTCTGAGCTCCGGGGTGGGCTTCGCATAGCAAGCGTCTCTGCCCATGAACTTACACTCGGAGCTCCTTCTCGAAATTCTGCTATACTCCACCAAACTTCTTCCCACCTTTCGGTCGATCATGCTGAGCTCTCTCTGAGGCCATCAAGCTTCAATCTCTCATCAGAAATATTTTCGAATCTCTGCGCAAACCCGATTTGACCCTTTCTTCCCACCCACTTCCCCGAGTTCGCGACACCACGAGTAGCTATTATCATGGGTGACGATATACGTGTCGAGCTCGGCTCAGTTGCGCTCAATGCCTCATCCCCAAAGAAGGTTGCTTACTTCTACGATTCTGACATTGGTAACTATGCATATGTCACTGGTCATCCTATGAAGCCTCATCGCATTCGGTTGGCGCATAGCTTGATTATGCAGTACAACCTCTACCAGAAGATGGAGATCTACGTAAGTCTACTCCTGATCAGAAACTTATACTATATACGCCTGGATTTCAAAATTTATGCTAACTTTTTGGAAGCGCGCGAAACCTGCAACTCGAGGCGAGATGACCCAATTTCACACCGACGACTATATCGATTTCCTCCAAAAGGTCACACCAGACAATATGGACAGCTTCATGAGGGAGCAAGGAAAATACAACGTCGGAGATGATTGTCCCGTATTTGACGGTCTCTTCGAATTTTGCGGTATCAGTGCAGGCGGCAGTATGGAGGGCGCTGCGCGGCTGAACCGCCAAAAGTGCGACATTGCCATCAATTGGGCGGGTGGTCTTCACCACGCCAAAAAGTGCGAAGCCAGTGGTTTCTGCTACGTCAACGGTATTTTTCTTACATCTTCACCGATAACACTCACTAATTAGACTTTAGATATCGTCCTCGGTATTCTCGAACTCCTTCGATTCAAAAAGCGGGTCCTCTACATCGACATCGATGTCCATCACGGTGATGGTGTTGAGGAGGCTTTCTACACCACCGACCGTGTCATGACTGTTTCTTTCCACAAGTACGGCGAGTACTTCCCTGGAACTGGTGAGCTACGAGATACCGGTATTGGCCAGGGAAAGAATTACGCCGTCAACTTTCCTCTCCGAGATGGTATTACCGATGTGTCATACCGTTCGATCTTCCAGCCTGTTATTGAGAACGTCATGAAGTACTACCAGCCTGAGGCTGTTGTCTTGCAATGTGGTGGCGACAGTCTGTCTGGCGATCGTCTCGGTTGCTTTAACCTGAGCATGGATGGTCATGCCAACTGTGTCAACTTTGTCAAGAGCTTCAACCTCCCTACTCTGGTTCTTGGTGGAGGTGGCTACACAATGCGAAACGTCGCACGTACTTGGGCTTTTGAGACTGGTGTTCTTGTTGGCAAGGAGATGGAACGAACCTTGCCTTACAACGAATACTACGAAGTAAGTAAACCAGTATCAGTTAATGAGAATTCGCTAACACAAGACAGTACTATGCGCCTGACTTCGAGCTGAATGTGCGGTCATCCAACATGGAGAACTCCAACAGCCGAGAGTATCTTGAGAAGATCACTTCCGCAGTCATCGATAACCTCCGACAAACTGGACCTGCACCATCAGTCCAGTTGCAGGATGTCCCACGAAAGCCCTTTGGGGGCATGACTGATGAGGAGGAGGCTGAGTTGGATGACCTGGATGAGGACGAGAACAAAGACGTGCGCATGTCAGAACATCGCTGGGACAAGCATGTTGAACACGACAACGAGTTCGAGCCCAGTGATGATGACGATATGGCCCGCGCAAATGGTGCTACACGCCAAAACGGTAACAAGCGTAGCTTTACCGACTACCGCAAGGGAGAGATGGACGTCGATAACCCCGACGCTCCTCCTGCAAAGGTCACCAATGGCACTCCCGCTGATGAATCTGTTGAGGAGCACGTTGCCGAGGATACCCACGACATTAATGACGATACCATCGACGATATTTCGGCGCATGGCCAAGCTGACAAGGATCTACCAGAAAAAGAAGTCGAAAAGCCCAAGGAGGCCGCCAAGGAACCTGAAACCACCAAAGTGGACGGTGACGGCGATGTAGGCATGGAGGACTCGGCAGCTGCAGAGGAAACCACAACGATCAAGACGGAAGAGATCGAGCCTGAGGCGCCTGCTGAACCTCCAGTATCTACCGAGAAGCCTACGCAAGACGAGCCAGCTACCCAGGAAACCGCCGACACCGCTACTAAGGAGTCTGCCTCAGAACCTAAACCTACCGAAGAAGCCGCCGAGAAGGCTACAGTAGCGCCCGAGAAGGCTCAAAGTGACCAACCCGTCGATGCTATGGATGTTGATGTGGAGAAGGACAAGCCAGAGCAACCTACAGAGAAGAGCAAGAGTCCCGCAAACTAGGAGTTACGCGGGAAGCAAATGATCTGGATTCTATAGACATTGCACGTTACCAGCAAAAGCTCACGCTGCTCTTATCTCCGCATGCACGCAGCCGAAGCTCTAGCAACACAACAAGGGTTGCAGTGAAATACTCTGTATCATAGCGGTGGTGAGATGCGGTCTGCAGTCGGGCGTTTCGGGCGTAGGGATAATAAGGTGGCACGAAGTGACAGGCAACGAACTGTGTGGAGAGCTGGTATTCGGCTTGGCCATACATTGTAGGAAAGCCGTATGTGCTATTATGAGGTTTCATGTTTCTAGTTTGACATAGCGAAAGAACTAATTTTTGTCTATTCTTTTTTATACACACTTTAATGAAGGTTACATATATCATATCGTTCTTGAGGAAAGGTGTAAGATATGATTGGTGGCTTGTGAGAGACCTCATGCCTTATTTCATCCAAGATTCACTTTTTCAGTTACATGTCGCGGGGAAGAGTCGTTCCCTTGACACGTTGTGTGTGCAACGGTTGACTAAACAAAATCATCCATGTCCAAAACTTTATGAAATTATAAGGTTTTAAACTAGCAAATACTTACTAATTAGTTATTCTTGAAAACCGTGCACAAAGGATAAGGCTATTGTATTATCCTGCATCTTTTACATTGCACAACACCGATCAAAAGTCGTGTAATCCAGAACTATAGGGTGAGTAAGACATTGCAGGATAGTGGGGGACCGAGACACTGATAAAATCCCCCACATTCCGCACAACTACCGATATTTCGCCGGCTCACTCGCTGAAGTGACTCTGACGGGGGAGACGATTAGCAGGGTAGGGGACGAGCTACACTCTAGCGTCGACTGCGGGGGAGCCGAAAAATAATTATTTCCAACCCAGCCGCTTCTACTCGAGAAGTTCCAATTCCCATCCCATCCCACTATCGTCATATTTTACTCTGCTCTGCTCTGGCTCGCCACCACTCGCTATATCATGTCAATGTAGCATCATATATACCCAGTTTTACTTCAACAACACCTATAACGCATCGTCCTGTCCAACAATTCCTTTCCTCAGACGATCGCATCGCTCGCTTTGACTCACAATGCCCACCCCCGCGCCAACCGAGGGCGACGCCGCGACGGCCAAGCTCGGTGTCTGGAAACAGGCTCTCTACGATCGATGTCGCGAATCAGGAACGGATATGTTCTCGCAGGACGATCTTATGCGCCTCGATGTCATTCCCAACCGCGATCTCATGCTGCTGGCCCGCGTCGTCCAGTCGCTTACCGATGACAAGCTTTTCATCACCATGCGCGAGGCCTCGGGCCAAGTGCTATGGAAATGGCGCGACTCCCAGGAGGCTCACAAGTGCGTAGAAGCGTTCCTGGGATCTGCATGAAGCGTATGGCTGACAATTGGTCTCTAGATACAAGCAGTGCTCGACCGACGAGCAGGTCATGGTCTACTCGCTTATCGACGATTCGGGCGGCGACGGTATCTGGTCCCAGACGCTCCAGAAGCGCCTCAACATGCACGACTCGGTCCTCAAGAATGCCCTCAAGCAACTCCAGACGAAGGGACTTATTGCGCCCTTCAAAAATGTCGAGCACCCCAACAAGAAGATGTTCATCAAGGCCTCCATACGGCCTAGCGATCGCGCCACAGGCGGCCCGTGGTATACCGACCAGAACCTCGACGAGGCCTTCATCGAAGACCTACAGCGTGTTGTATTTGATTTCATCAAGCGGCAGAGTACCTACCACAGCACACACGGCGGCGGTGTTGCGCGGACGCAGGTCCCCAAGAAGGGTGTTGTTAAAGGTGGCGTGGACAAGGGGAAGAAGCGCGATGCTAGTCACATGGAAGAGCCCCCGGCCAAGGTACCTAAGACCTCTCCAACGCCCGCAGTTAAGAAAGACGCCCTCCTCCCTCTTCCCGCTGGTTACACAGGCTACCCAACTGTCCGAGACATTGCTCGTCTACTCTCCTCCAGCGGAATTACCCACAATACCATCCTCTCTGAACACGATGTGCAGAAGCTTGTCGATGTTCTAGTTTGGGACAACCTCGTCGAATCAGTCAAGGTGGCAGGCAAGATTGGCTACCGCGTTTCTCGCATCGCCAAGCAGTCTCTGGAGAGTTGGGCTGGCCGCGACGATCCCACAGGTCGTGAAGGAGGTCCCGAATCCCTTGTGAGTGCCTTCACCGAAGCTCCCTGTGGACGATGTCCAGTGTTCGAGATCTGTGAAGAAGGTGGACCTGTAGGTCCCAATAACTGTGAGTACTTCAAAAAATGGCTTGGTGTTGAATAGAGCATAGGTGCAGATTCTGCACTTGGAACGATACGGGATACCGACAAACTGTTATATCCTATGGGAGAACGGAGTTATGGTCTGGAAGTCGGCTTTCTTGTTTTTAGGGAAAACAGCAACGGCGTAGTAGGACAAGCGAAGGCTGCTCAGTGTCCAGCTGGTCGCAGCGTTGTAAATTGTCTAGGTGAAACAACAAGTTGCGTACGAGCGATGCTTCATAAATCAAAACATTCACAGTATCACGGCGATCGGAAGACCTAGTATTTGTGGGAATTGATGGTTGGTATTTTCAATAGCTAGCTCTTTATACCAGTTTTTGAATACCTAGCTTCATAACGCTAGCCGTCATCGACATTTTGTAATGTACTCCCAAATCTCCATCAGCGCCCTGTGCGACATTGAACCGTTTAGAGTTCACCAGAGGCAGTGATAGTAGGGCGAGGATCGTACTTGAGGGCACCGCTGCCGGAGCCACAAGCCTCAATAGCCCGGACAACGTTCATGGACTCCTCATCAGCGACCTCGCCGAAGACGACGTGGCGACCATCGAGCCAAGAGGTAACGACGGTGGTGATGAAGAACTGAGAGCCGTTGCTGCGAAGGTGTCAGTTATGAATTGTATTCACGGGGCAGCGAATGTTCTTACGTGTTGGGGCCGGCGTTAGCCATGGACAGCAGACCAGGCTTGGTGTGTTGCAACTTGAAGTTCTCATCGCCGAACTTCTCGCCGTAGATGGACTTGCCACCGGTGCCCTGTTGTGTGTTAGTGTTTATCAAGTGAATTGGTTTTGGGAAAAATCAACGTACGTTGCCACGGGTGAAGTCACCGCCCTGAAGCATGAAGTCGGGGATGACTCGGTGGAAGGAAGAGCCAGCGTAGCCGAAGCCCTTCTCGCCGGTGCAGAGAGCGCGGAAGTTCTCGGCAGTCTTGGGAACTACATCACTGAAGAGGTTGAAGGTGATGCGGCCATTCTGTTCTGGAAACAAGGAATGTTAGCTTTGATGTAATAAATTGAGAGGTTTGGTCGGATAAGCGGGTTATGAGAATGCAATGACGCGCGTCGCAAATGTTATCAAGACACCAATGTCCCGGTTAATGAAGGTATCAAGGCATCGAGGAAGCTGGCGATGCAGCTTACCAACGTATCTTATTTGACGACGGATGGTAGCTAGAGGAATCAAAGCTTACCCTGGATGTTGCTGGTAGGCCTGCCGTTCTGGAGGACGGGGCCCTTCCACTTAATATCGAAGTAACTATTCGCAGTCAGTCAGTAAGCATTTCTAGCAATGCCGCTTGATGAGAGAGAACTTACACCTTGTTACCCATGACTGCGGTTGTTGCTGAGAAGAATCGGATGTTTTGGGATGTGTTGGAGTGTTGAAGGAAAGAAGAAGTTCTTGCGGCAGACAAGCAGTTATGGCGGGGTAGGAGGGGCTTGAATAGGGAGGGTCTCATTTTGAGGAAGCTGGAGGGGCAAAACGTTAGCGCGGGACCGTTAAAGCCAATGAGAGCGCGCTGAGGAGGGGTAAGGTGGGGGGAGAAGGTCGGAAGGAGATCACGTGAAGGGAGCCAGGCAGCTTTTGCTCTGTTATTTTGGCTGACGCTGGCAAGTCGTTTCCATGAGGTCACCGTGGCTATGGCCACTGCGGGGCGGGGGAGCTCTGCAACAGCTTCTGCTGATCAGTGATGAATGCTTGTTCAATAACAAGAAGAGCTGACAAGCTTTGCCCCCCCGGTTCTCAATGCTCTGACCGCCATTGCTGCCAGGTCCTGAACGGCGTACGCATTGAAAAAAAAAACAAGACCATAATGGACTGGCGGACTCAATGGCTCTCCCCATCAGAGCTTCTCAATGGGGCTACCTTTGAGCTGATGGAGGTTGCCCGGGCCACGTCAAGCATCTTCTCAACTCTCTGGCCTGGCTGTCGCCCCTCAAGCAACCAGTCCAGAGGTAGTCGCTCAAAAGCGTCGAGTCAGTGGCCCGATATGCCCGAAAGTGCAGCAGACTTTTGCCCAGGCATAACGCCCATTGGAGGGGGCAAGGGACATGGCCACCCCAGTGGATTCATGCCATTGCATGGACCCCTCCACCTCGAGTCTTGTCCAGTCCATCAACCCGTGGGTGGGAGTGACCGCTGTGAATAGCCGGGAAAGGGAGCTCCCTCCACAACACCGGAAGGACAGGGGCAAGCAAGGAGATAGAAGCAGATAGACAGGAGCAGCACAAAGGCGAGAAGAAACCGACAATACCGGCGTTGGTCCGACTAGAGGACTTTCCCAAGATCCCAATTGGGATCTGAATAAGACCGCATTGACCCAGACAGATGCCCAGATGTCTAATGTTTGCTCCAAAGCGCCTTGCTTCTCTCCTTGTAGCTCGATTGATGTCCAGCTTAAGCTTTCCCCAGACAGAGAGCTCCTGGTGGTGGAACAAAGACATATGTGGCAGGGTAAAACAATTGAGCTTTGCACATACCTTGGAGATTAATACACCTGGGAAAAGGTGATTGTACAGAAAATGTAAAGTTAAGACAGATAGAATTACAGAGACTGGCGATGTGCGTGCTGAGGTTGGTCTTTTGGACTGATCTCAAGAAAGGGAAGGTAAAAGTTTGGACCAGCTTGAAGTCTGGTGCTGTATCCTAGCGTCGCGACGGGCCCTCTTCAGGCCTGAAGTCTAAGGTTGTATGGCGGGTACTCGATGTCGTCTCCAGACAAACTAACAAGGCACTGTCATGAAACTCATTCCTGGCTCAACTATGATTGCACGTCAATTGGAGTACCAGTGAGAAATTATGTACTCTATCTCAATTTCTGAGCCAAAATAAAAGACATTCTTCGACTTACAACTTCATAAACACAGTCTTAAGCAGCTGGGAATGTTGCAAACTATCACGTGATCAGCCATCATCCATGCTGACGTTGGGCTGTGGAAGTGTCCAAGTGTCCATCCACCATGGGCTGTGGCGCAACAAGGGGCATCTTGAACTCCAGATATCCTATTCTACCCCATTGGAATTAGCATCCCCTTTAAGAAAATCATCTCAAGCTCTGCGTCATTTGCGCCTGTCTTTCTAGTCTCCTGCTGGTTCTTTTCTTCTTGGACTACTTCGCCATGGATATCAACGATTTGAAGAACACGGTCTCCAACCTGACCTTGTATGACCTCAAGGCAGGCTTTCGGAAGGCCCAGAATGGTACCTCCTTAGTGGCCTTGCCTGCTGCGCCTGATGGTTACTGACGGGATACCCAGCTGTTATGAACTTTACCGAGATGGAGTCTAAGGTTAGTTGAACTATACGCGACAACTGTGGTCGGGACACGATCGACTTACCCTTGTTCAGGTGCGCGAGGCGACGAATAACGAGCCATGGGGTGCTTCAACCACCACTATGCAAGAGATTGCGAACGGAACTTTTAACTAGTACGGCACTTCGAATTACATACAAGTCTAGCTACTGACGACGAGCCAGCCAAACCCTCAACGAGATTATGCCTATGATCTACCGTCGCTTCACCGAGAAGGCTGCCGAGGAGTGGCGCCAAATCTACAAGGCCCTCCAATTACTCGAGTTCCTCATCAAGCACGGTTCCGAGCGCGTGATCGACGATGCCAGAGGACATCTTTCTCTGCTTAAGATGCTCCGCCAATTTCACTTTATTGATCAGAACGGAAAGGACCAGGGCATCAACGTGCGCAACCGAGCTAAGGAGTTGGCCGACCTTCTGGGCGACGTTGACCGTATCCGAACCGAGCGCAAGAAAGCGCGTGCAACCAAGAATAAGTATACTGGAGTAGAGGGTGGTGCGACTTTTGGCGGCGGCTTCTCGAGTGGAAGCTCCAGCCGTTATGGTGGTTTCGGTAGCGAGAGTGCTGGGTATGGTAGCGGCGGCGCCGGCAGCAGCGGTGCGGGCCCTCGCGACTTTGGCGGATACTCTGGAGGTGTTTATGGTGATGGTGGTGGTTTCGGTGGCCAGACTGATGACTGGCGAGGAGATGGCGCTGCTAGCAGGGCTGAACGATTTGAGGAGTACGATGAGTTTGACGAGGGCGAGAGACCTGCTGCCAGCTCATCAAGGGCTGCTGCTAAGCGACCAGAGCGCACTCCCGTTAAGAAGGCTGCTGCTGAGCCGCCCAAGAAGAAGGAGCCTGAGGTCGATCTCTTCTCCTTCGATGATCCTGCACCAGCCCCATCCGCGTCCAACAACTCAGGATTTGCTGCACTGGCCCCTAGCAGCTCTGCTGCCGCTCCTGCGCAGGCTGACGACGACGACGAGTTCGATGACTTCCAGGCTGCCCCTGCTCCGGCCGCACCATCCAACAACGTTATGCAGAGCCCTGCCGTGACATCGTCGGCCTCTACAACTGCTCAATTCGCAGCACCTCAACCTCATTCGGCTCCTCAGCAGGCTGATATCAGCCAAATGGTTAGCATGGCGTCCATCTCGCCTGCTCCGAGTGCCTCAGGCACTCCTGGACCCAACTACTCTGCCTTCAGCATCCCCTCCGCCCCTGCTGCCCAGGCTCCTAAGCCCTCTGGCTTCCAGCAATCTGGCCCCAACTACTTTAGCTCTGTCCAGGCACAGGCATCTAAGCCTCCCACAACATCTGCATTCTCTGGCATGGGCAGCACATCCAACGCTACTCCAAACACCCCCACTACGATGGCTAACATGAAGCCTGTCATTAGCTCCTCAGCCAAGCCAGCACCTGCTGCTGGTGGAGATGCCTTTGGAGCTCTATGGGGCAAGGCAAGTGGCGGCATGAAGAAGCCCGAGACACCCAAGGCCGGACCTGCGCTGGGCCAGTTGGCCAAGGAGAAGAGCAGCGCTGGAATCTGGGGTGCACCGGCACCAGGACCCTCCAGCGGCAGTGCTCCCCCCAAGACCGGTGGCTCTGCCTTTGACGATCTTTTGGGTTAAGCTACATACTAAGTCTGTCTAAGAATGGTGGATCACGGCTTGGAACCGAGACGGCGGCCAGCATGTTATTGCCGTGTTCAGTCTGGTGGCCTTGAGAATGTACAGAATAATCAGCAGTGGGACAGCATGTTTGTTTTCATAATAGGATCCTAGATAGGCGTCTGGCGCAATAAAATGAACTGACATGTCATGTCGCTCTATTTTCAGCCCATGGCTCCTTTGGTAGGCCGTCTAAGAAGGCCAGCGTTAGATCGCTATGCATTGGAGCTGTATCAGGTGAAGACTAACCAACAATGGGTTCACGGCGATCACTGTGAACCACCAAGATGGGATCAATAACCAAGATGCTAGCCCATCAGACCTTGGGCCGGATCATTTGCCGTTGCAGTAGCACGACTATCCCAGAATAAACTTGCAACAGTGGACTCACTCACCACGATCTTCACCCAAGCAATCTCGCCCTCCATGCGACCGCACTCCAAACAAAGGAGCCTCATCTACCGCTTCCTCTCCTCGAGAACGGCTCCCATCCAATCATAACCTTGTCGCTATATCTTGAAACAACCAGCCGCCCTTCCCCCCCTGTGCGGCTATTCAGCAACCAACCACCCCTGCAAGTTTAGGCGCCGCCACGACATTAAGCTTCTGGAGTCTCATTGGCCAGAGAACCATGACGCCCAGTAAAGCGTAAAAGGAAAACCTTGTCTCATGTTGTGAAATCGTCAGGGTTGAGAAGATTGTCTATGGGGAGATAGTGAAGCGCGATGGCGCGGCTGGTAGCCTTTCTTTGCCGAGGGCGGCTGCTGTAGTTGGAAACGGGACTAGACAAGGTATGAGCCTTGTTGTTGTGTGTAGGTATCTATCTATGTTACTTCTTGCGAGTTTGTTGACAATGAGAGATGTGTATAAAGATGTGAGGTTTCGGGCGTTGTAAGGAATCTCTTTCCCTTCATCAAGCAACTTACACAACAATCACTCCAATTTCTCTCTTTTTTTCCTTGTCTCTTTATTTCCTTATTTTCCTTTGTCCTCTACCGCATCAGGTTCTGGGTTATACAGCATTAGTCTTTTTACTATCACGACCAGACGAATTTCCTCCTAACGATCTTTCTTGTCTTTATTCCTGTCTCCTTTTCCTTTTATATAAACTGTTTCTCGCCTCTTGTTAAAGGGCGGGTCTCTCACTTAGACAAAATATCTTCCTCACCCTCCATCCCCTTCTACTCCAAGAACCTCCCGCTGCGCACAGCTGGCTCGTCGCGCCCTCGCCTCTCCCTCAACACAGAAGCAGTCGGAAAACTCAAGATCAAGATGCAGCCTGCTCTCGGAGCCCTCGGGCATACCTGGACTGCCATGCGAGCCATGGAGTTCATCTCTCTGATTACCATCATTGGATTGACGGCCAACTTTATTGGCGAGATGGTCAATGCCGATTATGCGGCGCCATCTGCCCTGATTGGAACACTGATTGTTGTAAGTCTTACATTCTATAACGTGGTGGCTTGGATAGTGACTCACACCTCATAGGCTTGCATCTCAACCCTCTACATCGCCATCTCATACATTCTCTACTGGGATGGGATGCTTCCTCTCCTTCTTGCCACAGGGGCTGATCTGATGCTCCTCGTTGCTTGCATTGTCGTAGCGTGCACAGTTGGCAAGCCCGTCAGCTACCTCTCATGCCCCAAGTTCCCCTCAGACGGCAACACAGCCAACTTTGTCAACTCCCTCTTCCACAACGTTTACCACTCTCGCGGAAACACCTTCGCCTGGGTCGACCCGGACAAGGCATCTTGCTACCAGATCAAGTCCATCTGGGGCCTCAGCATTGCGCTCTGCGTGCTCTTTGCCTTTTCGGCCATCACCTCTGGATGCCTCTGGAAGCGCACAAAGGGCCCTTCTCGCCCCGCCCCCAAGGACATTGAGGGTTGAGGGTACAGCCGTGAGGGGCAGGTCAACGCCCTGGGCATCAGTCAAGGACCGCCAGTGATGGCCCAGGACCGAAGCCTGGGGACCATGGCCATGGCGAAACGGTTCGACAGCGACTCATCTGATGCTGAGAGCGTTCGCCAGCCGTGGTGTCCCCCGCCCCCCACGGCGCCTGTCCGAGTCAAGAGGAGGGAGGCTCCGAAGCCTGTGCAGCTTCTCCCCCCTTTGCCTCCAGTTCCTGTATCACCAGGACTACTGAATGAAAATGGACCCAAGAGTCCCCTGGAGAGGGTCTGGTCGAAACATAAGACCCTCTTGGGTTGGTGGGATCTTGATCTGCTCGAGAAGCGACAGACACTCTTTGGAGGAAAGCGAGTTTAAAAGGTAATTGTGGAAATTTGTGTGATATAATAGATTGGACGCTTTGTTTGGCTTGTCGGGTCATGGGAACAACGAGAGTTTGGAAACAAACGGTAATGTCTACTGGTTAGATCAGCTTCATCATCAGAAAATGAATAAAAATGGGTTCAGGGGTTGAACATGGATTGTTCTACCATCAAATGATTGTGCTTCCGACTTTTGTGATCAATAGTAGGCTATTAGGTGTTCCAATTGACATGATGAAAAGGACGCTGTAAGAGACAGAGCTCAAATCTCCCCTAGTATCACCCATCTTTGGAGAGGCATTGAAACGAAATAATCTTTTAATACTATAATGTACTGTCAGTTCTCCGTCCGTAAATATTTCCCGAATCGGCTACGTACAACGAATATCAAGCACTCATCATAGATAGAAGATCATTATTCATATACATAATCAACCATGTAACGCACTCCAAAGGGTATCAAATCAGCAGAACTCCATGACCAAGGACCTGCAGGCACTTGGCCATATCCCAACTCTCATCGATTTGGTCTCGTTTCGACCAAACCTTTTCCATAACCTCAAGTGCCTCCCTAACCGTACCAAACACACTGATCGGCCCCATACGCTCCACCATCGCACGGTACTTTTCCTCGTCTTCCGGGGGTGAGAGACATCCGGCAATGCAGAAAGGCCAGACTAGGGTTCGGAGGCAGATGTCTGATGGGAGGGTCGTTAGGAGTTCGGTCATACGGGCAACAGAATATCGGATTTCAGGACAGGATGGCTGCCAGCCGGAGATGACCACGTGAAGGTATGTGAGGGCTGCTTGGAGCCAGATCAGATTGTTGACTGCAATGGCAGGGGCTTGCTTGGTCTTGGTCTCGTTGTTGTGCACAGGACTGGAGACAAGCCACATGCCGGTATCATGAAAGGTGACTGGCGATTGGGTCTGCGCTTCAAACATGCTGAGGCCCCCTTTGATGGCATCCTCCATAATCCTGCCTCGCTGGACAAGCTCGTTTATTGACAATGAGTTTTTCTTCTTCTGCTCCTTCTTCCAGGCATCGAGTGCAGAAATATCACCAATGATCTGGACAACCCAATTGTGAAGACCGACATATTCTTCCATGAAAAGCGATCCTGAAATCCGGACCGCTTCTGGTGCAACGTGGGCTTTGCAACTGGGCATAATGATGTCTTGGTACTTCTGAAGGCGCGGTGTCTGCTCGAGTGTAATGCTGGACATGACATCGATGTAGAGTACGTTGGCTGTGAAGAAACGAAGGGCAGCTTGATTTGTGCTGAAGGGTCGACGCAAACCCATCTCTGGTGGTGGCCAACGGTAGCTGTAAAGAGCTTCCATTGTCTCACCCCATTTCTCGGGTTGAGGAAGGATCTGCTGGAACATGGTGATAGCAGCGTCGAGGTGCATCGTCCAATGATCCTTGTTGCTTGTTGATACCTCAAAGATGAGCATCTGTAGAATTGCCTGGAGGACAAGGAGTCTATCTCGGGCACCAGCGCAAGAGACCTTGTGGTTTACAGCTGTCATCTCACGTTGAAGTTCTCTCAAGCCCATTTCAAGCTGGGACTGCAGCTGATGAGCCATGCGATTTGTGCACTCCTTGTGCTGGATATCACCGTCGGCCATGATGATGCCGAAATAGTACGAAGTGAGTGAGATGGCCGTGTGCCAGACAGATTTATTGCTCTGAAGAACGTCGAGTACCCAGCCACGACCGCCAGCGAGGATGGGAGGGCGGTAGAAGGGGAATAGGTGAGGGAAGACATAGTCGAGATAGATCATGATGAAGTGAATCTCAGTACTGGTGCCAGTTGAACTGGTAGGATCGTCAGTGGGGACTGAGAAGTGACTGTGCCAGGGCATTTCGGGGGGTGAGGCGCCACTGGTGTTGCTAGAAGCAGGAGTTGATCCGAACTCATGGCCTGAAGGAGGTTCTGTGTCGGATGCAGCGGACATGCCGTGGTCGTGAGGTTGCTGCTGGTCTTGGTTATTTTCAGTCTGTAAAGTGACATTGCGAGTACCAGCTTCAAGCATCTCCATGTACTTGCGGTCGCGACGCTGACTGGCCTGTTTCTTGACTTGAGCCTTGATCTTCTCAGCCATGGCCTTCTGCTTCAGCCCACCATCCATCCATTCTGGCTTCTCATCGCCAAAGTAGCAAGTAATCTCAAGACTGCCACACGAGTCGCAGACAGGACGTTTCTCATCGCATTTCTTGCGACGAAGACGACACGTCCAGCAGCCCGCGTTGGAGCGCACTTTTGAGGACATGAGATGCCGAAACATGGTGGTTTGTAGGGAGGATTCCCTTGAGCCGGTAACAATAGGGTATACGATAGATGAAACGGTAAGTGAGAATCTCTTGCTGACGATGGAGATTGTCGTGTTATTAATAATGCTCTTTATTTGATGACAGAGTCAAGTTTGGCTTGGTCCCTAGAGTAGGGGATCTTCTCAATTGGGTTAGTAGCACCCCCCCATGTTGAGGATCGACGGTCAGGGCCAATCGAAACTGGAACCTGCGCGGATCTTGCCAAGATAATTTGTCAGCCATTCTGTTTTTATGCTGCTCTATAAGTTGACTTCCATAATAATACTGCCAGTTTGAGGGAAATTGAGGGAAATTGAGGGTTGCATGAGGACTTTTGATTCGAATCTAACATTCAATTCAGATAATGCCTTATCAAAGGCCAAATACTGATACTGTAGCTTCCAGAGCAGTTGATGCTTATACCCACCAAGCACAACGCCACAGTAGCGTCCGGGGAGCCTCCTGATGATCAATTTGTGCTATACTTAGCAGCCCAATTGGAAAAGTGGACTGGCTTACACGAAGTCTACAGTATGAAAAGTGGTGTCTTTGCTGTTGCACGGCACGAAACAAAAGAAGCAATCACTGCATGAATACGGATCTTTTCATTATCTATTATAAGAGTTTGGTACCACATAAACTGAAGAAAGTAGAATAGTAACCTTGTTCCCCAATCAGGTCCATCCCAAACATTCTTCCAATGCACTAATGACTTAACCCAGTGTGGACAGTTTCCCTCCACCTTTTAACCACAACAAACAGTAGCCTCCTTGGAAGCACTGGTATTGCCAGAAGCACTCAGAGTCTCCCACTGAAAGATGAAAGCGCCCAAGTAGGCACCGATGAAGATGCAGATGATGAAATAGCCATTGTAGTACATGGCCAACAGCATCACGAAGTAGGCCACAGCAAATTGCATCATATGCAGCAAAGCTCGAATCGCCTGCTGCCAGACATTGGGGCGGAAAGGAGGAACGGGACTGGCGCAGCTGACGAGGGCATTGCCATCCTTGCCGTTGTCAGAGCCATTGGCGCCGGAAGACCCAGCAGCAACAGCGGAGGATGATTCTTGGAACTTGGCGGCGTGTTGACGGAGGAGGTAACGATCCCATTCTTTGACGGAGCGACGGAGTAGTTCGAGGGACATGACGAGGAGGACTACGCCGATGCAGGAGCCCGCGAACATGCCCTTGGAGGTGATGCGCCATGAACTAGCGATGAAGCATGAGTCGACGGTATTCCAGTTCCAAAGCATCTGTGGAGTGTACGTGTTAGTCGTGTATCCATGTGAAGACTTGTTTACAAGGAGAGGAACCAACGTACAGAAATTTTGCAGCCGCCCATGCCTCCGTGATCCATGTCCATGGCAGCTGAGGCTGTAGAAGCAGGCATATCCATTGTCATGGTACCAGTTTCCATTATGCCTGTCATGTGCATATCGTGGTTCATAGCCGAAGTCATATTGGGTCGTGGTGTTGAACAGCAACAGTAATGCGTTTGATTGTTGCAATGGCTTGAATTGTCGAAGAAGGGAAGAAGAGGACTCGAGAGGGTGAAGATCGAAATACGAATAACGTGATGCCTGTGTCAAAGTCTAATGACCTGTAGCTGGGTAACGAAGAGGGGTCAACAGAGGAACCCAAAGAAGGGGCGAATGAAGCAGTATTTCTACCTTTTCCACCAACAGATAACAAACCTTACCCACTATCTCAGGATCGTGTCCCCGGAGGAAATAAGCGCAGATAAATTGATTTTTGCGAGCGATTATCAGGTGAGGACCCGACTTTGCGTAGGTTTGAGCAAGTTTCCATGGGCTGGAATTTTGGTGCAGGGATGATGATCGTGCTACCACTTGGGTGGCTGCTTCGACTGGGGATGTGACAACACGAGAGCACATGTGGAACTGGGGTCTAGAACTAGATATGAACTGATTGCTTAGTTGATTACTTTATTTCGACGTCTTTTGTTCTTTTTTTCGTATAGAGGCAGTTCTGCGTATCCATAGTTGGCCGACTGCAACATATATTTTATCAATCAATGAATTCAAATTTGATGTTGTTTGCCCCTATATATTGACGACACTTCAGCTACGCCAAGAACGAATGTTTGTCTATTATCCTGCTCTACAAGATGGGTATTTCCAAACAGTAAAAGATTTAAAGGGGCATGCGACCGATTGTTTACTACGAATCTTGCTGCAAACTGCAACAAAGAACGACTCCAAGATATCACTCGTGGTGCTCAACACCATGTGCGACGGATCTGCCAGTGCAGGCAGACATTTGAAACACAGTCATGGTCCACGCTCATCTGCCCCTGATTTCTACCACCGGTCAACACTCTTCTACCACATTCCACACAACACTCGTAGCCCATGAAAAAATAACATGACGTAGGTATTAGACTGCCCTATATGCAGTGCATTGTTTGTTTTGATTCTACAATTCTTTGTTATCTCGAAATACGCGAGTGTTTGCCCTGCCCTACCCTCCCACCACATCCACCATTAGTAACATTAAAAATGCAAATGCTGCCTAGACGCGTTTGCTGTCCGTAGAATAAGAGTAGAAATGCAAAGAGTATGGGTGGACGGGTAACCTCGAGCAAATTTGCCTAGCAAAACGGCCCCGAGGTCGGCTTGCTGCACCCGCGTCTCCAGGTGACCAGCAGCCACAACACTGCCGATTTACGCGCCTTGAGCGGGCACAATTTCAAAATTAGGGAAGCAATATTATGAAGCAAAATACGAGGATCACGAATATGTAGAAATCATAGCATTCACGATAGGGACAGTCAAGTTTGTGTGCAGAGTCTCTGTTTGTAAAACTGCACGATGCTCGCCAGCATCCATCATAATCTCAAAGTACCAAATGCCGCTTGCTCAACAGAAAAACCACTGAATCTCAAATCCCGAAGGAAGCGTCCTTAGCTGCTCACTGCAGAAAACATGCTCATATGATCACTCCGCTCAAAAAAAAGAAGGAGATGCATCTCCTATCCTGTCCACCAAATCCCCATGATCAGTTGCCAAGGTCGTAGAATCCTAAGAGTCGTCGAAGATGACAGTAGATGGATGGTGAGTTTAGATGAGCTTGGGGGAGTCATCAGCGCCATCGCCATCGCCATCGGCCTCGTCCTTCTCCTTGCTCTCGGCAAGGGTGGGGAGGTCAGCACGGGGGTTGGCCTGGTTGGCTTCCTGCTGGGCAGGAGTGGGACCGGTGGTGACACGACCGTAGATGTCCTCAGGGCGGTTGAAGGTGATCTGGGGACGATCAAGACGAAGTGCGTCGAGCCCGCCGCCGTTGATCTCGGTGCGACCAATGGGGATGCTGCAGAGATATGAGTTAGTTCCATCAAGGAAAACATGTCAGAAGCGGCGATGGGGTTGTACTTACGGGTCAGAGATCTGAAGCTGGATAGCTTCACCCTCAGCGCGCTTCTTCTTGCGCTCGCGGATGCAAGACCAAACGCAACCCATGTTGAACGTCGTGGAAGTTGATGAGTTGAAGTAGGTGTTTTGTTTTGTGTAGTGGCTAGGAGGGATGGTGAGATACCGAAGGGGAGACAAAGGAGAGATGAGGTAGAGGAAGAGGTAGAAGGGTGACATGAAGAAAAGGGATCCGACTTACCTTGTGAAGCGAACGGAAGAAAGCAAGGTAGTAGACCGGATATCAAACGATGTTTGGAATCGAGTCTGAGGATGCTTTGTCCGAATGTTGTTGTTGTGGAGGGAAAGGAAGAAATGTTTGGGGCGGGAGGAAAGGTGGGAATTTATAGCCGTCCGGAGAGCGGGAGTGATTGCAATTCCAGAGGGCCGTTTGCTAATGCAGTGAGTTGCATGCCTGGCTTAGCAGTCTCGCTGCCCTATTGTTGATATCAAAGGTGAAGTATATGGGATAGCCAGCAACACACTCCTCCGTTCCTCGACACACAAAACGATGCAAGCTGAGGAACAAATGGGGGCACGTACATCACGATTAGGAGATGCTTCGACCTTGTTTTGAGAGTTATATACCCTTTGTAGTTGTTGTTAAAATCAAGCAACTGTGTTGTAGTTCCATATCAAAATATTTCCCCTTTCAGATATTCTAGCGCACGTTCTCCTCTCTGAATCGACTAGGCGGCACCAGCAGCAACAAGTGGGACTTGGTAGGGCTGGCGGGAGCAGGGAGCCCCCCCTACTGGCGCCTGTCCCTCTGCGAGCTGGGAATTTGTAGTGGGTATGCCTGGGGAGTCGGGCAACACCAAGTGTCGTCTCACCAAGGGGAATTCCTCGATGGTTGACGAAAGGATTAGTTCTTTAGAACTGGTTCTCCCTCAGCACACTCCGTCTTATCACGAACAAATCGATCGACTGCAGTTTCAACATCCTCTTCGCCGTCAAGAACATCCAACCAGTGTCCTTTGACATGCTCCTTCTCCAGAACCAGCGCCATGACTCTCGCCGTCGAGGCCCGAGTCGTCATGCCTCTGGCTTGCTTCGTCTGGCCCAGGAGCACTCCTCCCTCCTCCTTGTCTGTTAAACCACCGGGACGAACAGAAACAGCAGTCAGGCTGTCTCTCTTGTTGCCTTCGGTCACGAGAGCTTCGTCTGCGGCGGTCTTGGGCTCGTAGTAAGGACCCAAGAAGGTCGAGTTGATCTTCTTCCAACCTTCCCAGTCTTCAGCAGTCCACCATGGCGCTTGCTCACGGCGAGCACCAAGATAGGACACTTGGACGTGATGGCTGATGGCCTTGTTGGCGACTGAAGCTTTAATGAAGAAGATTGCAGCATCACGATCGATGCGGATGATCTGGAACAGCATCAGCTACGTGCAATCTCGTACAACCAGTAAGTGAGTTCCTACCGTGTCTTGGTCAGTTCCTCTACCAGGTCCTGTTTACTGATCAGCATACACTCTTCAGCAGGAACTCGGTCAAGATCCAACCTACCAGCACTGAAAACCACCGAGTCTGGCTTCACTTCATCGATAATAGCAGCAGCCTTCTCCTGACTATCAATCTTGATGAGATCGTGCACTATAATCTTGTGGGTTCCCGGCAAACCCTCAGAGATCTTCTTCAAGTCGTCAATTTGGTCTGGGTTACGAATCAAGCTTGTTACAGTCCAGGACTTCTTCAGCAGAATGACTGTGAGAAGCTTGCTGATCTTTCCATTGCCTCCAAGCACAAGAACATGACGGTTAGAAGCCATTGTGTTGGTATAAGTGAGCAGTTGTAGTTGGAATTAAGTTTGGGAGGTGTAAGTTCTAAAAGACGCAAGAAAGACACATGACGCTTGTAAGTTCATGACCCTGGCTACTTTGGTTACTTTGGCTTCTTAATTGACCAACCACGACCCAGACTATGGACCTCGGACTTGTCCATGACGCGAGAATCTCCACTCTTTGTCTCAATTGATCGACCCTACCGAGGAAGGTACGACCAGTAAGTAACACACGGGAAAGCACTACACTACGAGATATGATGATCAGAAACTAACGGTTTTCATTGGTACAGCTAAAGAAGCCTCTTATACAACCATCAACTTTCAATACCTGCTTCAGGTTCAGGCGGACCAACCAAGATGGCAGCTCCAGGCGTTGAATCCACATCTTCTTCCACTTCACGTTCACCACCATGCCTACGGTGATGCTCATGTTGATGATGATGATGACGACGACGATGGTGATGTCGATGTTTGGACTTATGACCGTGCGAATGTCGACGATGATGCCGGCTAGCACCAGGATTCACGACTTTGATCTCGCCTCTGTGTGATCTACGTAATTCGTAGGATCTAGGTCTGGGTGCACTGAAACAACCGCCCATTTCGAAGATTCAGAATTGTTAAAACGTCTAGTTGTGTTTGGAAAGATCTCAAATAGTTGGTCGAGAAAGGAGAAAGAGATTTGGGCTTTGAGAAGATCAAGTTGTGGAAAAATTGGTTCATCAGCTTTATAAACCAGGCAGGGACTTCGAGCAACCAACCACTGTCCAATTGAGCACTGAAAAGTTGTATCAAGCCATGAGGTGTAAGTGGGAATTGTCTTACTGCGTTGAACACTAGTAGCCAAAGCTAACGGATTGCTCAACAGGGGCAGTGATGCTAGCAAGATCTTCTCGTACACCAGATCCCTATCCCGTTTACAATATCACCTAGGGTCTCGAGGCCAGACGGTTGCTGGATTGTAGGCTCTCGACCCATTCTACTTGGAACTTGTCTCCTTTGTCATTCAAGGACCATCTCATCAGAAGATGACGGGAGGTAAGAATCTACAGAGAATCATAGCTTACACCGAGAAAGAGAGCATAAAAGAAGCAATCACATACACATCTATCATCACAATACCCCTGAGAAGTGACCAGCTGACAGCTTTACAGTTAGTTGCAAAATTTGGGATTGGACAGTTTTACTGAGATCAGGTTATTCTTTCAGAACACTAAAATGCTCTACGATATGTTAAACACAAAACTCAGTCGATAAAGAACCCAAAGTCTATCCATGAACCGAAAAATAATCAAAAATCTCCCTGACCCGTATACGCCGATCTGCTCTCCTAAGCCGCCATGCCGAAACCAAACCCTTCCCATGCCAAACGACGAACCCAATACAAACGAAAGACTTGGACACCCTCAGAGACAAGATGGGTGACAAGTCGTCCAGATTGCTGCCCCTGGGCTCTCCCTCGCCCCAAAATAGTACGCCATCAATAGTTCGCCTTTGTTGTGGACTCAAGCTGTGTGAGGTGGTGATTTGGCCAAAGGGGTGGTAGTTTGACATTCAAACTCGGACCAAGTACGACGAAGCATTGCTACTGGTGACCTAGTGCTTACTCCATCTGTGGCTTTGTTCCTTCGGGCAGAAATTGAATCGTGTCTTGCGTCAAATTCAAAGGGCTGCGGGTTCCTGGAAGAGCGGTTGGAATTGGTCTTGCTACCGCTGAGAGTGTAGTAGGAACCCGAACCAGACCAGGATGTGTCAGCTTGCAAGTCCGTTATGGATTGCGCCATAGACCCTCATTTGCTAACTAGATGTGTACTTACAGATCGTGGCGCATTATTTGGAGCCGGCGAGCTATACCCGAGTCTCAGCATCAACATGTCAAGCAATACACCTCTCGCGGTAACCTACCCTGTATAAATCGCATAGAAAGAGTGAGTGCAGTTGGCAAGATCGGAACACTCAGGTTCATGCCATTGTGCCCAAAGGCGTTCTGCAAAGGCCGTTCGTGGGGAGGGAGGATCCTCACGAGCTTGACTGAGAGCATGCTTCTTGCTGTCGGATTCCTGTCCATGGTTAAAATTGACCTGAGCTGTAGTGCTGTCGGCCTTGCTACTAGACTGTGTCGAGCTTGTGTCTGACACCTTGTCGTGGTCATCTTTTTGGTCTTTGAGAGTGGAAGGAAAACACCCCATGTTGAGAGTTCGTAGTAAGCAAGATTCGCGAGTTTGATGATGGTCTATGAACCTTGGGCTTTACTAATATAGTAGCAGATAGGCTGGCACAGACTGCAGAATATCACGAGTCGATTAACTCTTCGACATTGTCGGACGATCAACGAATTTATATCCTTCTTCCGTACAAACTGTGAACGACTTTCTACAAAGAATTCATTTTTCAATGGTTACTTATGTGTTTGGGAGCAGCCCTTTCTTTCTTTCATCACTTTGAAACGACCATTGGTGTACAAGGATCATTGTGAATGCCGCCCATGGCAATGAAAGAAATATGCCTTTATTCTTCCCTTCTAGCAACTATCCCTGGCTTGTCGATATAACTTAGTACAGACTGCAGGCATTGTCTTGAAAAAGAAAAATGGTGACGGCTGGTAGCTTTCCTATCCACGATTCCTATTTCAAACTAACAAAGTACATCCGTAGGTCCCACTCACTCACTCACATACCGATAAACGCCGAGAACAAATCCGAATCATTGCAAATCCAAACCAGACCGAAGCGCCGTTTCAACACAATTTCACTGCTTCAAGCCACGAAGAGCGTAAAGCTCCTGAGGCTTTCCCTGGGAATCACAGCTCGAGAACTTCCACCACTTTCCATACCACGAACCCGCGATATTTGTGAGACCCCAGGAGATAGGCGCAGGCATCGGAGGCCAATTGGCCCACATACCCTCCTCAGCCGTTCGATCCAAGTTCAGCAAGAAGAAGGGTACGACATCGAGCACTCCGGCTTTGGTGACCGTCTTCTTTCCCCATGTCTTGAACGTCAAGCTGGCTGCGGCGCCCTCGGGGCTATCTTCCTTCGGAGCCTTGGGGTGGCTTGATAAAGCGGCGATGGTGGTGATTTCATTGTGGAAGTGGTGCTCGAAGTCCTTCTTGAAAGCGTCCATGAGCTTTACAACTTGAGTCCCATCAAGATCAGTAGGGGAGGCGAGGTTAGACAGGTATGTGTTGAATTCGGCGAGGGGACCGAGGAAAGACTCTAATGTCTGTATTAGTATCAAGAACTGATTCTCAGATAGCAATTCCTTACCATGCTCATGGTGCGTCTCATCCCAAGCATGTTCATCGCCAAGTAATTCTTGGACTTTGGGAAAGAGATTGTCTTCCTCATCATCGTGGTGAGACTTGACGAATCGGAACCAGGTTTGGGAATATCCAATGAAGTCGGCCTTGTCAGCGTCTTTGACATGAGGGGCCTGAAGATAAATGGAATTGAAACCACGGATAATGGCGTTGTGTAAAAGAGCCATATGAGTAGCACCGGTGGTGAAAAGGTCGGTCTACAAGATTGAACAAGTCAGTATTGACATCGCCCTACAACGCCACCCAGTTCCAATTGACTAACCTTCTTAGTCTCATACTGAGGTGTCGCCACCAGCTTCATAGGTCCATCAGCCCATGGCTGGCTACTGGTCGGTGAGACGGACATGTTGAGAAACGGCGAATTGGCGAGAAACAATGCAAATCCAGCAAAAAGAACCTGTGCAGCAATAAAGAAGATGGTGCGTTGACCAGGCATGATGAAGATATAAAGAAAGGAAGAGGGAGAGGGGATGTTACGACAATGTACAACGAGGGGCGCGTTTGTCCGACTTTGACAAACGTGACAGCCACTCAAGATTCAGCTTCTGGGCTCACTTTTTGGTGGTTCGATAGCTCGTCATATGATGACTGGTATAGGACTTCGGAAGCTTATGTAGGTGTGTGTGGGAACTGCGGGAGCTGATTAACAGGGCATCCGCCATTGGATGAGACGCGATACCCCTGGAGACACCCTGGGTCAAACAAGAAGAGCCGAGGCCAGCGGACCAATTTGAAGACCGGATCCCGGGCTTCGGACTTTCGATGTGGGGCCGGCCGGGGGTTGGTTATGATACAAGCAGGACAAGTCGGAGGACAGGGCATGAAATGTGATTATAAGGTGAGAGTAGAC
The DNA here is from genome assembly GCA_900312805.1 of Fusarium torulosum. Taxonomy (NCBI): domain Eukaryota; kingdom Fungi; phylum Ascomycota; class Sordariomycetes; order Hypocreales; family Nectriaceae; genus Fusarium; species Fusarium torulosum. The sequence goes on along the minus strand of ONZP01000057.1, from coordinate 98,254 downwards.
AAGTGACGATAATTATAAGCAGTTGGTTCGGGATGGCTAAGTCATGGACAAAGAATAAATATGGTATTCTGTAAGATGTCTACGGATACACAACCTCCAAATTGTTACCCAACTCCAATTTCAACTTTTAGCAACAAACGCCATTTGACAACATGTGACCAATAATACAATCTATATGCACGTTTTCTTTTGGATCGCACCTTAACTCAAGCAAAAGCTCCAACGGCAGCCATCAAGATCGCGCCACCGCACATAGCCATGAAAGCCTGTAGCCTCTTGGTACCTTTCAATATCTTGTAGCTCTTCTCCGTCAGAAAGTCCTCCGCTAGTAGTTGTACAAGACCAGCATACAATAGGAGGCCCGAGGACACAGCATTCATGAAGCCAACCACGAGAAGACCTCCGGCGCTCTTGGGGTCGTACATACGGTGCACGATGAGGCCGATTGCTTGGCCGATGGGTGTGGTGGTGCCGTAGGCTAGGACCATGAGCCATGGGCGAAGAGATTTGCGTGGGAATTGAATCGCGGCGATGCGGCTGCCCAGGGCGAGGCCTTCGAAAGTCTGGTGGAAGCTGATGGCGACTAGGAATACCACAAAGGCTGGACCGGTGGCGACGGAGATGGCCATGCCGATGAAGACACTGTGGAAAAGAATTCCTGCTTCAAGGAGTAGACATTGAAGCATCTTGCGCTCTCGCTCTTCGGGGGATTGTGGTCCTGGAGACATGGGTGTCATGGGTGTCAAAGGCTCTTCATCGGCTCCCTCGGGTTTAAGGGAGTCGTAAGTTCCATTTCGATGTCTCATACTGCTCGGTCCAGATGGATCGAGCTCATCCATATCTAGGTCAAGATCTGAGTCCTCATCGTTAAACTCATCATTAAGCTTCTTCGCTTCTTGTCCAGGCGATGATCCTGGCAGGGGTGACACGCCAGCAACTAGCCCCTGGTTCTCCATGGGCTCAAGATGAATATCTGGTGGACGCGACCCTCTCCTCTCAGACATACCGCCTGTGTCCATCATTGGCAGCTCGCTCTCATGTTCGTCGTCGGAGTCAAAGTAGCCATGGTTGTGAGAGTGAGAGTGACCAGCTCCGCGGGCGGTCAGGTACGATTCGATTGCAACGACAACAATGGCAGATGTCATGGCCACGAGACCTGGGAGCGGTGTATATCCTTTGTTAAAGAAGTCGGGGAGACATGGATCGGTCATGGACTCGAATGCGGTGGGAAGGAGGTGGACGAAAGCCGTAGCCAGGAGGACGCCGGTTCCAATGTGCTGGCAGTAAAATATAATAGATTTTTGTCGTCGACCGCGCATCGTTCGTTTTGACATGAGAGGAAAGCCGCATGCTGGAAAGTGTGAGTACTGTGTCTGGGTTTGTCAATTGGTGATGCCGTACCTAACGTGCTGAGCACCAAGATAAGAATCAATGCGAACACATGCGCCGAAGTGTCATAGGATCCCTTTGACCTCGAACCACACTCTGGTTTCTCGCCATCGTCCTTGCGACGCCTCAACTCAGCGAGGATCATATCCGTGGGAATTGAAGCCCATGACTCCCCTACAACAATCCATCACAGTCAGTAAAAAAGGGGGTTCAATGCGACGGGAGCAGCAACCACGGCGTGTAATACCTCGGGGCACCTCTGAATGGGCGCTCATGTTGATGAAGGGGATCTTCCTGGATTTTCCCTCTACAATTGCAGTGTTTTGGACAATTTCATGGCGGAGAGGACACGATTACAGGTCATGTTCTATTTCCGTTGCGTCACTTGCTTAGAATGCACATGCACATGTTTTAAGTTTGTTTGGTGTTCTTTGAAGCGCATAATCCTCGGCAGATGGGTTTTAAGGGGGATATTTGTTTGTTTTACCACGGAAAGGGAGCAAGGAACAGGTGTTAAAAAAAGAAACAGCAATAATTATAGATGTTTCTTTAGAGGTTTGTAGCTATGCCTTATATATCTTCTTCTTGCAAACACGTCTCATACTCTTACCGCTTGATGGCGATGCACCTACAATGACGCTAGTATTCTTTTAGTGCTCCAACTGCAGCTGTCATGGCGATCCTTCAGGGGCCCCGGATGAAGACCCAGGACATCGTTCTCCACCGAAAATGGACATGGACTTTACCCGGCGGGATACTGTTACTGACGTCAATTGTGATTAGGTGCGAATACATAAGCTTTATAACGCTGAGAAGAAAAGTCCATTGAATTGTTTTTTCTTTAAATATATATACTTACTAGATATTTTAATAGTTAATCAAGACATGCACACATCGTATCTTATACACAAACAACACATGAAGCTATCTACTGGAAAAGCCCCGTTTGAACATCGGAATAGCCTCGGACCGGCCCTCACTAACTCACCAATGTCACCATCAAGCCCCGTCTCTACCAAGGAACCAGCTTCTTGTGCACCCAATGGCACAACACCGCATCCAACACAGATGCACGTAAAGCGGGTACTACATGGCCACATGAGTGCCCATCGGTTGAAATACGGATGAGTCGGGTGAATTGAGTCGACTGCATTGTCTTATGCATCGGGGAACTCGTCATGGTGTTGTTTGAGGGAGGGGGCTGTGGCTTCTTTTCTATTAAAGAGCCATCTTCTCCCTCGTTTGACAGGATGGTTCTTCTTTACTCCTCTATAGTCAATTGACTTCCTCTGCATCAACATGGCTTCTGTTGATATTCAGTCCATCCTCTCTTCCCTCACACTTGAGGAGAAGGTATGTTGAACCAATTCTCATCTATCTACCATACGTCCCTTCTCAGTCAACTAACCAGGTCAACTTGTAGATCTCACTCCTCGCCGGAAAGGACCTATGGGAGACTGTCCCTATCTCTTCCAAAGATGTTCCCAAAGTCAAGGTCTCAGACGGCCCCAATGGCGCTCGCGGAGCTGCCTTTGCTGGTGGTACCAAAGCTGCCTGCTTCCCTGCTGCTTGTCTAATGGCATCAACCTTTGATGTCAAACTCGCCCAGAAAATCGGTGCTGCTCTTGCTGAGGAGACCCAATCCAAGGGCGCTCGGTGTCTTCTGGCTCCCACCATGTGTCTCCACAGGCATCCTTTAGGTGGCCGCAACTTCGAGTCTTTCTCGGAGGATCCTCTCCTCACTGGCAAGATGGCTGCCAGAGTCGTAGAGGGTCTGCAAGACAAGGGTGTTTCGGCCACTATCAAGCACTTTGCCGCCAACGAGCAGGAGACAGAACGTTTGACAGTCGACGAGACCATCAGCGAGAGGGCACTAAGAGAGCTCTATCTCCGACCCTTTGAGATCGCTATCAAGGAGGCCAATCCTTGGGCTGTCATGACTTCTTATAACAAGGTCAACGGTCACCATGCCGATTCTAACGAGTTCTTACTGAAGAAGGTTCTTCGTGGCGACTGGAAATGGGATGGTCTTGTTATGAGCGATTGGGGCGGTGTCAACTCCACTGCTGAATCCCTCGAGGCTGGTCTAGATCTTGAGATGCCTGGTCCTACCCGATGGAGAAAGACAGAGGATGTCCTCGCCGCCATCAAGGCTGGTAAGACTTCCGAGGAGACTATCAACGAGCGAGCCACTCATGTGCTCAAGTTCCTGGAGCGTCTCAACTGTTTCAAGGACCCCCATATCCCTGATGAGAGAGCCATCAACAACCCAAAACATCAGGCTCTGATTCGAGAGGCTGGTTCCAAGGGTATTGTTCTTCTAAAGAATCAAGACAACGTCCTTCCTCTGTCAAAGGATAAGGTCAAGGGCAAGAAGATTGCCCTTCTCGGTCATGCGAAGATTGGACTTGCTCATGGTGGTGGCAGTGCGTCTGTCAACGCTCACTACAAGGTCACGCCTTGGGATGCACTACACGAGGCCCTCGGCGACGCCGCTGAGTTTTCTTACGCCAAGGGTGCGCAATCCAAACAACAAGTTCCGGAGATGAATCGCTAACATTGTAATAGGTGCCCACACATTCCGCATGCTTCCGCCCATCGCCGAGAATGTTGTCGATCTTGATGGCAACCCCGGTTTCACTTTTAAACTCTTCGAGCCCGGCAATCCCAAGCCTATCGAGGTCCGACCTGGTCACGAAAACTCCGAGGTATCCGTTCTCAGCGGCTTTGGCTTTAGCAACAAAGACGTGACCCTCGAGGGCACCTTTACTGCCCAGGAGACAGCCAAGTACTACTTTACTGTCTCCGGTCTTGGTCCCAGCAAACTTGTCATCGATGATAAGGTTGTTTTCGAACAGAAAGGAAACTGCAGTGATGCGATGGGTTTCCTCTTCGGTGGTGTAAACCCTCCTGAGTTCAAGGTCTCATTCGAGGCCGGACGCAAGTACAAGATGGTCATGTACACTTCACCTCCTGCTCCCAAGGCTGGGGATGATCTTGGTATCCTGGAAGGACGATGTGGTCTCCGAGTTGGATACATGTCGGAGGCTGAGCACGACCGCGATCTGCTTTCCGAGGCTGTCGATGTGGCCAAGGATGCTGACTACGCCATTGTCTTCACTGGTCACGAACCCTTCTGGGAGACGGAGGGTCAAGACCAGGTCAGCTTCAACCTTCCCAAAGACGGTAGTCAAGATCGCCTGATCGCTAAGGTGGCCGAGGCCAATCCTAACACCATTGTGGTCAACTCTACTGGTGTCGCGATTGCCATGCCCTGGCTGGACAAGATTCAGGGTCTGCTTCAAACTTGGTTCCCTGGCCAAGAGTGTGGTAACTCGATCGCAGATGTGCTTACAGGTGCTCAAACCCCCGAGGGTCATCTTACCTGCACGTTCCCCAAGAAAATCGAAGACTGCCCGGCATACGGCAACTTCCCAGGTGAGCACGTCGACGGCAAGCTCAAAGTCACATACGGAGAGGGAGTCTTTGTCGGCTACCGCTACTTCGACTGCTTCTCTGCCAACAAGGTCAACTTCCCCTTCGGATTTGGCCTTTCATACACTACATTCGACTATTCTGATCTAAAGGTCAAGGAGTCTGACGGTGACTACACTGCTAGTGTCAAGGTTTCCAACACAGGCAAGGTAGTCGGCGCCATCGCCGTGCAGGTCTACGTGGGTGCCGCCAAGACTACCAAGGGCGATCCTCTGAAGCAACTGGCTGCCTTCGACAAGGTTACACTGAAGCCTGGTGAGAGCACAACGGTTGATGTGCCTGTTCGTGCCCGTGACTTTGCCTTCTTTGACGAGTCGACGCAGAAGTGGGTGATTAAGGGTGGAGAGTACAAGTTTATGATTGGAAGGTCGGCTGGTGATATTGCCTTGGAGTCGACGGTTACTGTGGAGGAGAAGTCATTCGATCCTTAAGGCTATCGAATTAAAAGTATTTATGTAGTATAGCGTTGTATAATTGACCTTTTTCTCATTCCTTTTAACGGCAGATCACGAATCTTATCGAGTGGGATATCAAGTGGCTGATTTACCCACCGGCATCGACATCTACTGATTGTCTTGTGCCCCGCAAAGAAACGTTCAGTGTTGTTACTTTTGCATCGTGCACATACTGTAAAATAAATTGAGTATTTATATATTTACTTCAACGAACACAAATTTAAGCTAAACTAACAGACATACTAATCTCATCTGTCTGAAACTTGAAGTGTCACATATAGGTCATAGAATTGCTAAGAAACTTCTAGATATACTTGTTTTCTTGTTTTGTTTACCACCTAGTGCTACCCTGGAACCAAGCTCGCTCGTCATAACTTCATAAGGGTCCTTCAGCCTCGTAGCGCACATGCGGGGCGGGGCAGTGGTGCTGTAAGCAAGCTCCACCCAATGGGAAGCTCCTTTCGTAGACTTGCATCGAATGAGCTAGAAGTTATCGATGGCCCTCTTCTTCCCCACCATAGATCGTCTGGGGCGACGCTCATATTTCATCGTAACTAACCTTTACTCTTTGATATCACCACCACAGACTTGATCTTCAGAACTGTTGTATACTACGTGCAATCCCCAGATTCTGTTAATCAACACACATAATGGCTTCCGCGGATGAGCTCAAGGCTCTAGGTAACAAGGCCATTGCCGAGAAGAACTTTGACGAGGCTGTGTAGGTTACCATCAGATACACTCAAAAGGATACTAGGTTGCTAACTACTCCATAGCGAAAAGTTCACTGAGGCCATTGCCATTCAGCCCGAAAACCACATTCTTTACAGCAACCGATCTGCTGCTTATGCCTCGAAGAAGGATTGGGAACATGCCCTGAAGGATGCCGAGAAGACCACAGAGCTCAAGCCCGACTGGGCCAAGGGTTGGGGACGCAAGGGTGCTGCTCTACACGGACAGGGCGACCTCTTGGGCGCCAACGATGCCTACGAGGAGGGATTGAAGCATGATGCCAACAATGCCCAGCTCAAGAGTGGTCTGGCTTCAGTCAAGAAGGCCATGGACGCCGAAGTTGGTAAGTAATTTCTTTAAAGCAAGACAAGATCTGGCGACTGACTTGATACCTACAGGCGGACCTCAAGACCCCAGCGGTGGCCTCGGCCAAATGTTCAACGACCCTCAGATGATGCAGAAGCTTGCTTCAAACCCCAAGACCAGCGGTTTCCTCGCCGACCCCTCCTTCATGGCCAAGCTACAATCGATGAAGGACAACCCTTCAAACGCTGCCGATATCTTCAGCGACCCCCGTTTGTTGACCGTCATGGGTGTCTTGATGGGTGTTGATCTGGAGATGCGCGAGCGTGAGGTCGACCCAAACGCCCCTGATATCCAGGATACTGCTATGCCCGATGCGCCACCTGCCCCTCAGCAGGCTCCTAAGCAGCCCGAACCTAAGAGGGACCCTACGCCTGAGCCTGAACCCGAGGATGAGGAGGCTATTGAGAAGAAGAAAAAGAAGGAAGAGGCCGACAAGGAGAAGGCTCTGGGTACTGAGAACTACAAGAAGCGAAACTTTGACGAGGCCATTGCGCACTACACCAAGGCCTGGGAGACCTACAAGGATATCACCTACCTGAACAACCTGGGAGCTGCTTACTTCGAGAAGGGAGACTACGACAAGGCCATTGAGGCTTGCACCAAGGCTGTTGAGGAGGGACGTGAGATCTACGCCGACTTCAAGCTCATCGCCAAGAGTTACGCCCGTATTGGTACATGTTATGATCGCAAGGGAGACTTTGAGAAGGCTGTTGAGAACTACAACCGATCTTTGACTGAGCACCGAACTCCTGATGTTCTCAACAAGCTCCGTGCTGCTGAGCGCCAGAAGACTGAGTCTGCCAGGTTGGCTTACATCGACCCCGCAAAGGCCGAGGAGGCGCGTGAGGAGGGCAACAAGAAGTTCAAGGAGATGGACTTCCCTGGTGCCGTTGCCGCCTACACAGAGATGACCAAGCGAGCCCCTGATGACCCTCGTGGTTACAGCAACCGAGCTGCGGCCTTTGTCAAGCTCTTCGAGTTCCCCAGTGCCCTCGAGGACTGCAACACTGCCATCAAGAAGGACCCTACCTTCATCCGAGCCTACATCCGCAAGGCCCAGGCCTACTTTGGCATGCGCAAGTACTCAGAATGTGTTGACGCCTGCACTGAGGCCCAGCAGATCGATCAGGAGCACCACAAGGGTGCCAACGCTCGTGAGATTGAGCAACAGCAGCAAAAGGCTTTCTCGGCTATGTACTCTGCCCGTGATAACGAGACTGAAGAGCAGACCCGAGAGCGTCTGACAAAGGACCCCGAGGTAAGAATTGCCCATTGGACTGATGGCTGAAACGGTTACTGACTTATATATAGATTATGGGCCTCATGCAAGACCCCGTGATGCAATCGATCCTCCAGCAGGCCCAGTCGGAACCCGCTGCTCTTCAGGAACACATGAAGAACCCTGGCGTGCGGTCCAAGATCCAGAAGCTGATCGCTGCCGGTGTGATCCGTGTTGGTCGGTAAGCGAAGATGAAACGGTGACGAAGATGGGTTGCAATGGGGAAAGTTTGCTTTTTCAGACATGACATTCACTTCCCAGAGTCGAGTCAAGATGATGGCTAGGATGGCAAGGGAAGGGGGGAATAAGGAGCGTGTGTGATTACATATGAGTTGGCAAATGATCCTTGACGTGTACAAATTAATACCGAGCCAGTATTGTTTGACTGGTCGTTAATGAGAAATGAACCTTGAAGTAAACTGATAGATCTTTTCCTGGGATATTATATGTGAGGGATGGCTTATTTGCTGTGACATATCTTGGGGACAGATGATGCGATAGGCTAGTCTACGCAGGTTGTTTATCTGCTGGCGTCCCTTGTCTCGAGGCTTTATGGCTGAGGAATCAACGCCACCATTGGACAAACCGCAAGAACTTGATGTAACAATGCATATCCATGTTTTATGGTAAAGAAAAGAATTTCTCGGCTGTCAATACGGCAGTTGACTCCTAATTATCCTGCTTTTCTCAGGGTTAGAAATAACTAGGCGAAGGGTCTGAGCCCAGCGCCACACCGTTCGTTATACAATAGTGTCTTCCACCAACAACCAATTCTTACTCAAGGCAAAAACCAACGAAGCTGAGCAAACGAGGGTGGCTAGCGAAGAACAATTCTTACAACAACGTGGAGACCAACAACACGTGGAGGGTACGAGGTGATGCAGGAACGGAGCAGGAAGAGACCGGAAGGGCAAGAAAACGTGTCTCCCACGTTTGATCGTCAGAGACAATGAGGCGGACTTTGTAAGAAGCAAAGACATTCTGCACAGCGGGGAGAGGGCCAGTATGAATGCTGCAGGAGGCCGAGAAGGGACAAAGAAAGAAAAAAGCAAGGAGAGGGGGTGTGAGACTTGGTGAAGAAGATAAACGGCCGCCACAACGGATGTAAATGAGGTTAGTTGAGGATGTTGAGACTTGGTAAAAGAAAAAACAAACACCTTGTAGAACCAGGCTGTGATTCAGGTAGTAGGGATCTGGACTGTGCTTGGTGATCTACGGATACAACGAAGGCATTGTTTCGACTAAGGATACCTACATATACCAGCCAGGATAGAGGCTTCAAGAATTGAGGTGCCCATACAAAACACAAGACTTACGAGAGCATCCAAAGATACTACCTCCGTACCCCCAACCTACGCTGCTGAGCAGAATAGCATAAGTTATGTCTCGTCTCATAAAATATTAGCGAAAAGCTAATTGCTTTTGCCAATGTATGTTTACAACCCGGAAACAAGCGAAATAACGGGTCTGTATACGTTCAACAAAGAATCTTTAAACGCCAATGACAATGCCGTTCGCCCGTAGTTACAAGTCACAACTTTATTAGCGATATGGAACATGATCACTCGTTTCCGCGTGGCACTAACGACTCGACTACTGTAACCGAACCGGGCCGCCCTTAGCTTTGGTCTCTCTTTTTCTTCTCTCTCTCTCCTTTTTATTTTTCTTCCGATGAAAGGCGTTGAGTACTACCTTAACTGCAGACGTCATATATGGCCAGGGAATGGCCAGGGAATGGGCAGGGGGAGGGGAAGAAGAAAGAGAGGGTATGAGTAAGATGGAATTGGTGATTTGACGATGGAGACATGCAGGATAAAGAAAAGAGACGAGCTTTGTGGGGAAAGGGCATGTCTTTCGTGCATATTCTTGTACCTATTCGGACAACGGCGAGATCCATCTATGTAAGTATGTGCTCATTTCTGAGGTTATCTCGATTTCTTTGGGTCAAAGAGTCGTTACCGATAACAAGCATCGTCGATTCACTGTTGGACCGCGACAGCTCATGCCAAGACTGTCTGAGCGCCATCTATTAGTTCTTTGACAGGAATTTGACAGAGCTGAATTGGCGGGGAGGCTGGGCCGAACACGCGAGTGCGACTGTAGCAGAAGATCTCGCAAGTTCAACGTGTGAGCAACGATCATGGAGAAGCGAGAGTGTTTAGTTTTTGTGATGAGTCGTTTGAGATATGAAGCGTGTTGCTCTCATAGACAGCACTGCAGTAAGAAAAAGTAAATAGTTAATATCACACATTAAAAAGAGAGAGGATAGGGTTGTGGTGCTGCCACTGGGGCAGGGCATGGAATTATCATGATATGATATGATATGATATGTTTAAGGAAACATGTGGCAGAGGCCTAATCCCCATTTGAACATGTTTGCTTTGCTAATTAACTTTCACCAAGGCAAGCCCACGATTGACGTCTCTTTTTTTCTTTTCTTTTTCACATGATGAAGCGGCTCTGGAGGTGGTGGCCGTTGAAAAAAAGTTTGTGGCAGCAGGGGGCTGGTCACTTACAAGGGTTGTCAGACCTTTTCCCGGGCGCTGCCGTCGTACGGTTCCAGGCTCGGGATCCCGGTACGGTATATACCCCAGCCCTGGGCGATATCCACAGGGGTGTTTGAGTTTTTAGTGAGGGAGTCCTCCTATATTTTACTGGAGGATACTGTCTCATCTCGTCATAAACTGAATGAATCAATCACAGGGCAGATACCAATAGTTTGAGTTTCCATCTTCAATGAACAATAACGGCCACCGTTGAGATGGACAAAGCGCACCGCTCGCCAAGCGGCTAAGAGATTTCGACCGTTGCGAGATTTTCCCTCTGGCTAGGAGTCTGTATAGTGTAGATCTAGCCGGCGGTGCCGGATTTCGGGTAGGAATACGATGGTTCGTTATTTGTTTGACAGGTGAGCTATTGATGATATTCCGTACGCGGAAGAGTATCCGTCTTATTCATCTCGTCTCGTTTGACGATATTGGCGGGTTCGGCTGCTCAAAGTGCGTTGGTTCATCTTCAAGTAGCCGTCCGTAGTATTACCTGGACTAAAGTACAGATTATCGAGTGGATGGTTCCTGTTCCTGTTCCTGGGCTGGGTTGTCGGGAATCTTGGTTCTTGTGATGCAGGTACGGAAACACTATACAGCACGCTGCCTTGCGTCTTACAGGTGCGCTTTCTGCCATGTGCTGCATGGAGATGGATGCCATGTGTTGTTGAGGGGTGGTAGGAAATTGGGCATTCACTATCATATCTGACGGTTTGTTACGTCTTATCCAATGGCAGAATGTTTGCTTCGTTACATGAGTCCATCACAAACGCGTGCGTCACTTGCACTTCAGACCGCCACGGCTTGTCGACTCTGGTTGAAGCATCAAATAAGAGGCCCAATGAAACTAACGCAAGTCAACAGGGGCACCAGAAAATCACCTTCTTTGACCATCAGGACCCTGAGTCAACTAAAAAAGCAAGCCCGGAGATGGACATGCTTCCCCTCCATTTAGGAAATGAACAAGAGAATAATATACCTTGTTCCTAGAGATCATGACACAAAGAAACGAGGAGATGCGGGCATAGCCCGCCTTGCCGGCCCCGGCTTTGTCCGATCTTGAGCTGTGATTTAAGCTGTCAAAGATGAATATGGGGTTTCGTATTGCAAGATATGATGGGCAATTTGAGCACGGCCCAGCGAGTCGACAACGTTGGGTGCTTGGAGTGGTCGGTGCAGATCTTCTAGACCATGAACTGTCACGGCTTTGACGAGTTAGGTTCCGCAGATGATGGAATTCGAGTCGAGGCATTGATTAGGATTTAACCACAGACCGTTCTGGGGACAAGTTGACGGTATTCCCGGGTTGTAAGACAATACATTGTAGCCAAATATACTCCGTACGGATATCAACATCGGAGCTCTTCTTCCCGAGGCGGGCGGCGCAGACCAGATTGTCTCAGAGCCAGGCCTATTCTGCCCAGGTTCCAGGTTCCAGGTTCCAGGATCTTTCTTTTACTGCCAGGCACAAAAGCACAAGGTTCCAAAATCGAATAACTCGTCTCGTCTTCTGGAAGCCTCGGCGTTCGCTGTTGATGAACGAGGCCCGAATTCCACTTGACAATGAGTTTGTTTTGTTACGGTTACCTAGCTCAAAACCTTACTTCGTTCTGTAGCACTGGTTCTGGATAGATTCGTTAAGCTTGTCGATCTACAAAGCTATGAAACTTCTTGCTCGTCTAGCTATCGTATGCAACCTCGGTGTTCTTTTTGGGGGTTTCTGGAGTAATCATGGGCAATTTTCAACAACACGGCGAAATTGACATGTCGATTTCAACGGTCGCGTGAGGTGTTGGAACCTAGATCCTGGTTCTCGCGTGGAGAGAATCCTTCTACCTACGGATGCAGGTAGTCAATTGCATGCGGCTCATTTCCTCTCGCTCATTCATCTCCGCGGTTGTCCAGCATTGCCTATTGTCAACACCCTGGAACCAGCCACATGGGACAAAGTCATACCGCGGCTTTCTCGATGTGACTAGACATAGGCTTTCAGTGTCTACTCCAGTCTGTAGATAGCCGTCAGGCTGAGCGACTACTCCCGACAATGGCTGAAGACTGGGATGTGGTAGACAGGGAGTTGACTTGAGCAAGGGGCCTGTCTGTTCGGGTTTTCTGATGGGAATGAAATCATGCTATTATTCTTTTATTCCCGGCGAGAGGAAGGCAATTCTCACCCGTTTATGCAGCGACTCGTTCTACGTCTCGGAGTTTCGCGTTTATTATTACTTTGCATCTGTGATACCTCAAGTACATCAAGTACACGGCCTGTTGGCTTCTTCTGTTTGTATTTATCTATACGTGGTAAACCTGCAACGTCCCTGTTTGCTTGTTTGTCTAATCCTTTGGTTATGTTTGTTTAATTACCGTGCTTTGATTCGATGGCATAAAAAAAAGCATTTGTCTGGAGCGTTGCGCCTCCAAGTTCTGGACCGCTCGCTTCCTGGCTCGTCACATCTCGATTGTCAGGGCCATTCCTCAAACAATGTGGTTTTCCAAGTGTTGTGATGCATCGTTTTTCGTCTCGCATGGCTGATATTAATATGTACTCGGTAGGTTACCTACTCTTGATACGTATTGTTTATAGTGTAGTCTAGCATTGCAGCTATTGTTAACGCTATAATGTAGCTACTGTATGCAGCTCTAGGCCTCCACCACATAGACTGAGCTCGAGATCGAAGCACCTACAGGGAGACGGGAGGATGTCTCAGGACTAAACTAGTTGTCGTAGGGCAGAGTTTGAGTCTTTAGTTGTCAAACTCGAGTCAAGCTGGTCTTCAGCTGGTAGGTTTAATGACTTGATTCAACCAGCCAAATCCGAACAATAGAACTGTCATCACAACGAAGTGACCGCAAAGAGACAAACTGTGATACGGCTACCGGATCCAGATCAGCCTTGTTTCTCGCCTGATTTGATGATTTGAATCCCGGACCATTACTCCGTACAGTACAGCCATTACAACCTGAACCAGTCCGCCAAGAACTTCAACCTCTCAGTGGATTTCCAGCGTGAAAGGAATCCGCCGGGCCGCCCATAATAAAAAATGGAAGAAAAGCAAAAAAGCAAAAAGGTCGATAATTTACAGGGCTCGACCCCACCTAGAAACTCTTTCCCCCCCAAGCTAAAAGCGCTAGCACCAACAATCCCAGCTGTTGCATCGTACGACTTGGTTGCGTTCCCCAACACTTAGATACACCCTCTGGCGTTTTTACGTTGATGCCACGAGGAATTGACGGCTTGTGGAGAAGAAGAAAACACAGCCTGGAAAGTTTTTTTTGTTAGTATTTTTCTTTACTTTTTTGGGGTACTCACGGTTTATACGGAGTAATAATGGTAATAATTAATGCTTAGAGGCCAGTCCCCGTCTAATTCAACCTGGGGGCGTGTGAGGAGCCAGGTCCATGTCCTTGCCGGTCTGAATATCCATGCCATACCATAACATAACATACCGTACCGTACCATGCTATGACATGGCCATGAGCATGAGAGCATAAACTATGAGGATATAATATCTGGGGACGACTCCCCTCGAAACCCTTGATCGCTACTGACTGACTCTGCTTCATCTTGTTCCGTTCCTTTATCCAGTCTGATACCCATACTTCAATCCTGACTTACACGGCATTCAGACACCACTCAACTACCATTGATACTCTATATACTCTTCTGCCGTCTGTTGAGCCTCAGCACCCTTCTTAGAGGTGTATCTACTGCTTAACCTCCTCGTCCTCCTCGTCCTCCTCGTCCTCCTCGTACTCCCCCTCCTCCACAAATCACATCCTCACAATGGCCTTATCCTATCAACAAACCAAGCTCATCCGGGGCACCATCCCCGCCCTCACTGACCACGGCGAGCGCATCACCACCATCTTCTACCGCAACATGCTCCGTGACCATCCCGAGCTCAACGACTACTTCAACACGGTCAACCAGGCCAACGGCCGTCAACCCCGTGCCCTCACCGCCGTCATCCTCAGCTACGCAAACAACATCAACCACATCACAGAGCTCATCCCCAAGATGGAGCGCATGTGCCACAAGCACTGCTCCCTCGGCATAAAGCCGGAGCACTACGCCATCGTCGAGAAGTATCTCCTCAGCGCTTTCGCCGAGGTCCTCGGTCCCGCCATGACACCGCAGGTTAGAGAGTCCTGGGCAAAGGCTTACTGGATGCTCGCCAAGATGCTCATCGGTCGCGAGGCTCAGCTCTATCGTGACTTTGGTAAGTGGCAGGGCTACCGCAAGTTCCGCATCGAGAAGAAGGTTGAGGAGGCTGAGGATATCTTCTCCTTCTACCTCGTTCCCGTCGACGGAAAGCGTCTTCCTCCCTTCCAGCCTGGCCAGTACGTCTCGGTCATGGTACCCATTGCCGACAAGGGCTATATCCAGTCTCGACAGTACTCTTTGAGTGACGCTCCTCGTCCTGACTACTACCGCGTTACCATCAAGCGAGACGAGGGTCTTCACATGACACGCAGCGGCCGATATCTTGGAGGCGATGCCCTCAACCCCGGCGTTGTGTCCAATCTCCTCATCGACATGAAGGACGAGGGCGACGTTGTTGAGCTTACTCATCCCGCCGGCGAGTTCTACCTCGACATGTCAAACACATCCAACGTCCCCATCGTCCTCATCTCAGCCGGTGTCGGCGTAACTCCAATGATGGCCATCCTTAACACCGTCTCCGAGCGCCAACCTCACCGTCCCGTCTCATGGATCCACGGCTCCCGACGCTCCGTCCCCTTCTACGACCAAGTCCGCCGCATCGCCCGGAACCGTCCCAGCTTCCGCACAAACATCTTCAAGACCCATCTCGCCGAGTCAGACGTCTACGGGGTCACGTACAACCACGACTTCCGCATGGATCTGGCCAAGGTTGACAAGGAGGATCTCTATCTGTGCCACAGCTCCACCGAGTACTACATCTGCGGCCCTGAGCAGTTTATGCTCGAGATGGCCGAGTATCTCAAGGTGCAAAAGGTTGACTCGAGCCGTATGCACTTCGAGCTCTTCAGCACCGGCGACATGGAGTTCAAGGTCGATACCCTAAGCATCGCCTCTGCCTCCAAGAAGAGCTGTCCTTCTGTGGCCAGCACCGAGCAAAGATGTCCCAGCTCTGGAGCCACCTCTGCAGACGGTGCTGCCTGTCCGTTTTCAGCGGTCTAAGCCGGATGGCTACGTTTGCAGGATGAGGAATGAAAACATAAAAATTATTAATGGGGTGATTACTGGCTAAAGTCCAGACGGGAATTGATGAGGCGTTATCGGAAACGGGGCGTGGATTTTGGTCTACTTTTTGTATCTTCCTTTTTACTACGAGATTCCCTTTGACGATCATATAAACACATTTTCTCTGTTCATGTCTCTCTTTTTCTTTCACATCGAACTGTAGAAATATGGAAACGTTAATGACTAGGCCATTTGAATGGGTGCGTAGAGGAAACAGAATGACACAAATCGGGCTTGGAATGAAAGCGAAAAGAGAATCAACAGCATCGTATTGTTTCATGTAGAATACCGAAAGGAAAGTAGAACAGACGTAAGTAAAAGATGAGCCATCTATACAATAGCATATGACATGTAACAAAGAACAAGGAATATGGTAAATGAGTGATCTGTGGTTTGCAAGTAAATGCAGTCTCCGTATTCGCATATAAAAGAACCACTCCGTCTTTGCCCGATCCTGTCTAATAACAGGGTAGGCTGGTCGAGTATAAAAGAAATCAGGAGATGTCAGACTAAAAAAGAAGGATACCAGGATACTTAACACAAAGAGAAGAATGGAAGGCCTCATATCGTTATCTCCGTCACTACTCGGTTGGCTCGTAGTGGTGCAATTTCTTCCAATGCTTCCGAAGATTGTCCCTCCTTGTAAACGTCGAAGCACATCCTTCAAAGCCACATGCCGCTTCTTCAGTTAAAATACCCTTGCTTGCTGCGTAGGCTCTATGGGATGTCCGATAATGACGGTCCATGTCTCGCTGTTCTGCCTTTGTGACGTTGCAGTTCGGACTGGCTTTGCATTTAACGGGTTTGTCGTGCGTCTTCATGTGTTTGCTGTATCGTGTGAGATAAACTTTTACAGTTTATGGTGGGATAGTTGGGATGTTTTACTTGAAGTCTCGACCAGTGTCGAAGGAACGCTCGCACTTTGAGCAGTAGTTATCATTGGGGGCTTGTGCTGTTGACGAAGAGGCAACTGACTCGGCTGGTATCTCGTATTAACACCCAACAACTACAATATCTTGTTGAATCCAACACGAATGTCAAGTATAACATACCATAGCCAGCATTTTGGTAAGCAGAATAGCCAGCCCCCGGGGGTCTAAGCAAAACCTCATAAGGGTTCACCGTTGCCGGTTGCTGCATCATAGAATATGCCATTTGGCTTGTGTCCTGAGTCTCTGATACACTTGATACTGCAGTGTATACACCAGTATCGAGGTCAGAGGGTTGAGAATCAGCGCTCTACTGGCTCTGACTTGGACCAGCCTGGGTATAGGAGCTGTAGCCCTGGGTCTCAACGTTCTCAGGGTATGAAGCTTCAATGAGACTTGGATCAATGGGTATGTCTTCCTGTTGAGATTGATGAGATCTGCTGGAGCGGCTGTATCTGTGAGGCTGATCGTTTCGTCGTGACATGCTCGCCAGCTTGTACTCTAGCAGATGGACGACGGAAGAGTTTATTCAAAGACGATGCAATAAGACTCGGAAAGAGGGGTGCTCGTTTAAAGCTTTGAACTGGTGATCTCAGAAGTTGCTAAAGCAATGAAGTCTGCGATATATACTTATTGAAAGAAGCTCATAGCGAATCTTCCCGTGGGAGGCCGGCCAAGGGGCCGACCACAGCCATCCTATCTACAATGCGCGCATTATTACATTTTCATCAATCCAATCTTGCGAGAATGATTCTTAGAACATCCCCGAATATGATCGACAGCCGGCGACTTGAGATATCCGCGAAAGCGGGTCTCTCAATAGCGTGGGTGGAATATGAGGCAACTCGCGATATCACGACTCAGCCTGGTTGCCCGACGGATGCGGCCCAGAAACAGGTTAAATTCGGTGAGAGAGTCAATGCTCATTGGATGTACACTTTGAATTGAAGTTGAAATAAGGCAACCAAGAGCGAAGGGGGCCGGCTGCCAGGAGACCTGGTTGTTGGTGATTGAGGTCAGCCTGCATGATGTGATGGGCCTCCAAGTCGGCCCCCAGCACGAGGCTTAGACAAGGTGGATCTAGTTGGTTGATAAGACTCTGAGCAAGAAGGTAATGAATACAAGGCTCTCTACTCATAGGAGAGATATAAGAGTGAGATAGTATCGCGGACTTTTGGAGTTTAGTATTGATTCTCACAGTTCTCTCACTACCAAGCGACCCCAACCCAGCAACCATCAAGACCCTCAACCGACAATGATCATGGCGTCAAGTAAGTCAACGACTACCCGATTTATAGCTTCTGACTAATGTCTCCCAGACGACCTCGTCCCTCTCAAACCCAAGCAGAAACGCCGTTTCTATGAGCCTATCATCATGTACAAGGCCCTCACTGACATCACCCACGAAGAAGGCGCTCTCAGACGCGCTGAAGTTCCCGAGCGCCCCATGAACGAAGAACAGAAATACCATTACTTCCTTAACAGACTCGCTAGTATCTGCGACAGTACCAAGGGTGGCAAGACCGTGACGTCCATCACCATCCTCGATGGGGAAGACAAGTTCACATATGCCTTTGGCTGCAACCAGGTAACTACCACAGACTTGCATGAGACTCGGGATTTCTTAACCGCCCTTCTGAAGAAGCTGTCTGGAACCCACAGGCTTGGCCAGGAGGAGACGCGTTCTGTCGAGAAGGATGTTTTGAAGATGATACTTACTTTCAATTCGCCAAGAATTAGTTGCTATCTTGGAGAATTGAAGAAGAACATTGGTCGGTGTTTGGAGTATTGCGAACGACAAACTAGCGCGAATGGTGAGTGTCACTGCTCAGGGATGATAAGAAGCAAGACTAACCGTTCATGACAGCCAGTTCTATTGGTGGCGCCCTGACAACTCTTGATAGAGACGTCGAAGACATCACGTTCAAAGGATTAGACGAAGGGCAATGTAAGACCCATAAACCCAGTACATATCAACAGACTAACCCAGTAATAGGCCAAGAGGCTTACAAGGACATCATCCAAGCAATCCAAAGCTTTCTAACAGAAGAAACCAAAGCATATATCGAAGAACGCGCCGCTACACAAGGTCGCTTCAACGACGGACGAAGTTCCGAATGCTGGCCTGACCTAAGACACAGCCTATCCCGTCTTCAGAACTATAAAAGAATCGTACAAGATCTCATCGAGGCAGAGAAAGAGTGGTCAGAGATCTTCCAGGAGTTCGTCGTCGTCCCCATTGAATCAAGCACCAAAGATCCGAATCCGCTTGGTAAGAAAAGCGACAGCGCTCACGCCATCATTGGACGAATGTGCGGTGATGAGGCTTCGCAGGAGAAGTATCGTAGACTTGCTCAGAACTTGCAAGGCATGGAACTAGATGACCGTATCAAGAAGCGGAACACACCGGCCTTTAGGCCAATCGTGCACGCTGAGATTTTGGTTCTCGAATGGGTGATGGCCAAGTCACGACAACACCCTAACTCTAATGGCCCCAGTGTCGCATTCTTTCGCGACTGGAAATACATTGGGAGCAGCAAGGGCGCATGCCAACTCTGTCGCTATTACTTCAACACACCAGGTCAACACGACGGCATAGAGACGCGAGCGAGTCATGGCAACCTGTACATTAGTTGGCGGTTTCCCGATCTTTATGAGTCCGACGGCTCTTTTGGGAAGACGCGACGACAGACCATCTTCAACTCTATGATTGACAAGATCCGCGTGGACGCGCAGGGTATTCTGGTGAGCAGGAACTCGGAGGGCAAAAGGCACGACTCCAGCACTCATCCTCTGTCAGTACGGCATACTGACATACAGACAGACCTGAGTGCTCCGAGTCTGTCTGATATCGATGAGTTGGAACAGGGGTTCGCTAAGGGGCTTAGCCTGGATTCGCCGGACAACAGTCTTGAGGAGTCTGACTTTGATGATGAGAACGGTGGAACCAGTCTCAGATGAGATAGTGGTGTTGAGGATAATGGGGAAAGAGCGTCTATTATGTGCCTCTCTTCTATTTCTTGTATCGTATAGTATCTATGTTACGTCTTTTGCGTTCCGACCGAAGCAGCTCATTTCGTGACTCAATGGTCGTTCCTCTTGTGCCAAGGAGCAGTGGCCTCAAGAAGGTCCTTATGAACCTGACTATCGCCACTGATCTTATAAAGCTCCTCAATGACCTCGTTACGCTGCATGAAGATAAGGAAACCGCCCCAAACGAAGTCAGCATAGCTGGGAGTCTTTCCTAAGAAGAAAGGACCCTCCGAGTTCTCCTTGAGGAGAGCCTCAACCTCTTGCACAGGAGCCTTGACGTTGTCCCAGGCCTGCTGGCCGCCCTTTTCCTTGTGGAACTCATCAAGAGGCTTGCCAGCCACCTGTGACCGGGTCTTGTGCCAGTATGGAAGGCTCTTTTGGCTGAGAATATGAGCTGGGACGGTGTGGAAGTAGACCGGCTGGAGGGCGCTCATAATCTTGGGCATGATTGAGAAGAGCTTGGTCAGGACAGGGGAGTCCTTGTGGACGGAGGGCTCAGGGTGGTCCTTCTCAATGCGCTCGAGAATCTTGGCTGAGTCCATGATGTAGGTGCCGTCAGGGCACTTGATGGTTGGTATGGTCCATGTGCCTGTGGCTGGGTTGGCAGAAATGCTGAAGGGTGTTAGCTGAGTCTTGATGGATGATCTGATGACTCACTGAGGCTCCAGAGTCGTCTGGATGTCGGGGTACTCGAGCTGTCTTCTGGTTAGTATCCATCTTGATTACAGATTAGAAAGGACATACCCATTCGGTCTTGTAGTCAATTCCCTTGAAGTTCAAGAGAAATCGGGCTGTGGCAGGATGAGTGGTGATATCATGGAGGGGTTATTAGGTGGGACTCACTTTTCCACGGGTTGAGAGACCAAGCACCGAGAGGGTCTCGGCTTGGAAGGTCAAAGAGGATGTATTGCTCAGACATTTTGGGGGATTGAGAAATTGTGATGAAGGTTGTGAGTTGAAGAAGTTGATAGTGAAGTTTCCAGAATATGAACTGACTGGCTACTACTTATCAATCGAGCTTGGAGCTCAGGAAGGCAGGAGGGGCAATAGTGGGGAGCGCCCTGCCGTTGACTGCCGAGGTCCTCAGTCCTGTCTTTAAGCTGGGGAACTAGTCTAGCCAATCAACGTTAATTGCTGTGATGTTGAACTTGGGAACGAGCTGGACGGTGTCAATCAATTGAACGGTAGACCTAGTGTCACGATTAAATGCTGAGATCACGGCAGGGTTAACCGACCTTGTGTTGCTACTATCTTGCATAAGCGCTGTCAACAGGTGGGATGAATGCCGAAGCCGCCAAGCGTCCTTATACATGCTAGAATATGCCCACGGTTCGTCGAAAAGGGTCATTGTGCCTTTGTTGCGAACCATTGGTGTCTGATCTTGACTCAAAACCAACACTCCTTAGCCTATACGCATTTGGAAGCTAATAAGTCAACTCCTACAGTAGAAGCTGGAGGCGTGCAAGCCCCACATGTAAAGTATATGGGCTTATTCATGACATCAAGAGCTTTTTATCCACGGAACAGAAACGCTTCTTGTCGGGATTTCAGAGAATGTGTCTCACATGGGCTCTTTGTTTACCTCCTATGAGTCCTAGCACACCAAGGGCTATCGAAAAAAGTACCACGATGGCTTTCTTAGTCCCAAGGTTTTCAATGAAAGATGCAACGTTTCTCGACCAAGCTGGAAAGTCTAACACAGTAGATTGCGGAGTTCTATACGACTACTAACACACTCTAGCCCGGGCTTGGGGGTTACAAATGTTGGCTATAGCAATGCAACCCTTTTAGACATTGATAACCACCAAGAACCCATATCAAGGTAGTGAGTTGCACTTTGCTACCAATCAAAGTCACTCTATTGACATTGGAACCTGGGTAGCGCTAGTAACCACATAAAAACACTCTCTTAACTACCATTAGCATATATAGCTACACTTTTCAACATGTCTGGTGAGTATGCACCTAGGGGCGACAGATTCTGGTTGTATTTTCTTATTGCGTTTCCTGTTACCATGGTGGTGATGGCAGCATTTGTAGCTATGGGCTGGGTCCGAAAGAGGAACATCAAAAGTTGAGAACTTGTGTTGATTTAGTTTGATGTGTTGTTGTAAGCCATTTTTTAGGTAGTGAGGTCCGATAATTGATTTGTGTGAACAGTAATATTCAAACATGTTTCGAGGAGCACGGTTTGCTTATGAGATGCATTCATTCAACCACCCTAAGTCAACTTCATAGGCGTATTGTATGTAGCGAGTGTAGTGAAGAATAACGAATTTCAATTCTCCAGTTGTAATATTTTGGATTAGTCATGTCTGCATGAGTTAGGCGTGCTCACCTTCCAGCCATTCTTATGGCTGTGACTTATGACTGTGACGAAGTTGTGGCATGTCGATTATACAGTGGCAAAATACTACCGAAAACCATTAATGGAACCTCTCTTTAAACTGTGCCTCACAGGCCATAGATGATAATATAATAATGAGTGCCAGCCTTATCAGGTTACACGCAGCGCTCCATCAAGGCGGAGTAACAAGGATAATTGCAGTTAACACGGAATTCCGTGTCAGCTTCCATTAGCAGAGAGAGCTAGGACTTTAGCCAAACATGGCTGAGTAACGACTAACGAGTGCGAAGTGTGCATCCTTGCTAAAAACCAGGATCGGCAGCCCAAATAGCGACCTAATCCACGCAGACCGAATCCTTCAACGTCACGGCCCTGGGAATCTGTTGGTTGACTATTGGGCTAAAACTCAGCCACTGAACAGTGTGTTTGACAATTTCGGTCCAGAAGGGAGGAGCTGCAGGATCAAGGATGTCACTGTTTGCTTTAAGCTGTGTTTTTGCCTGCATAAAAGACCCTTGAGGCCCCCACCCGCGACCGTTTTAAATATCCAACGTCGGTACCTACTTTAAATGCCATCTTACATCGTCCAAACTGCGTATAACGTTACCTCAAGACAAAATGGCGACAATACAAAACACCACACCGCATTCGCAGCCGCATTCGCAGCCAGTGGAAAAGACGCTGTATGAACAATCATCGCAATCTCAAAACTTCACAGCTCCTGCGTAAGATTTTAGTCAACACAGCGCTTGTCTCGCAACAACTAACAGTGAATAGCGTCAATCGTACGGTTCTCAGCGATGAGGGTCTTCCAGAAGTTGTCATTTCTAACCAAACCACAAGAAAAAGCGAATACTACGACGCTCCGATACCCGTGGATTCAGAAACAGACAAACGATTCAACGAAGCTCCTATTCCAGTTGACCCATACGATAACTCTCCACCTCCACTGCCTGCTCGTTATTCTACCGGCACTCCTCAGTATTACAGCCAGGGCGGTTACCCACCTCAGCAGCATCAAGCTCAGCAACACCAAGGCTCTGGCGGCTACTCGCCGCAATTACCACCGTACAGCGGAAATGAAGTTACGACTTACATCACACCACTCCATGAGCTAGGGGATCTTCCAAAGTTTGTGGACTGCCCGTTCTGCAGACGTCGTGTCGAAACACGCGTGAAGAAGAAGTCTTCCAAGATGACACAGTAAGATTTTCGTCAAAGAATAAGAAACCTTTTGAGCTAACAGGCTTCAGTGTATCGGCAACGGTCCTTGGGTTCACAACAATCGCAGGTGCTGCTGTTCCTTACGCTGGAAACTGGGCTTGCCATTTGGCACACTACTGTACCAATTGCGGTCACAAAGTTGCTCTTCGGAAATGGGGATCGAAGGAGATGAAGGCTTTGGGAACACCTGATCACTTGAGAGAGGTGTCGAGATATCCTTCAGCGGACTCATCAAACAGGTCTGGTAGTTCCAATGCGGGATAGGCAGTGGTTCTTGGATGATTGGCGAGCAAACGTAAAGGATTGATACCAAAGTCGAGAGATACTTTTCATAGTAGAGGACTCGTAAGCATTGGAGTTAGGTTGGTATAATGGGATGCATCAGAGACGTTTGGTGTTGGTTTTATGATATATACGAGCATAATTGGCTATACTTGTTTTCCTCTTGTATATATTTCAAACGCAACTACCGTTTACGCACAAAGAACTAACAAACTTGAGCTTATCTTGTGTTCTCCATGCTTACCCACACTTTGTTTCTGTTCCCTCGTTCAGGGTCTTCGCGGGGTGACAACAACAAAACTCCGCTTATTGGTCCACAAGAGAGACTCACTAAATCGCCAGTTTCCCTTTGAAGACTCCCAACCCAACATCGTCTTACTTACCGCCTCGTATCTGGTGCTTTACGACACGTCCGTGGAAGCCTCAACCATGGAACAAGACGCTATCGCTGATGGGAGGCGCATCTATCTAGGCATGACTAACCCGTAACCTTTATCAGTTGGGGCCGCTTTTAGGACGAAAGCTGACATTTTGGTTTTCCTGACAGGCAATCTCCCCTACAAGACCAAACCGTTTGAGGTCGAAGAAATCCTCGCCAAAGAAGGATTCAGCAGCCTGAATAAAATCCATATCTCCATCGATCCCGTCAGTGCCCGAAACCCAGGATACTGCTTCGTCGACTTCCACGACCGTGAAACAGCCGAGAAAGCCCTTTCATCTCTCAACGCTGTTGTATATGGAAGAACCCTCAAGGTTGGACCCTGTGAGCCCAAGAAGCCTCGTCGTAGTTTCCGTGATGAGGGGTCAACTTCTCGACGATGGGGCGATTGGAACGTCAGACCGAGCGAAGGCGGTGTTCCAATCGGTAAAGTCAACGGTAAAGGAGAAGAAAAGGGGCCTTACTGGGCGATCGACCACTTTGAGGATATGGTGAGGAATCCTGGTGGACGGAGGTTGTATGTTGGTGGCTTGAGCAAGATGGTCGATCAAGCCCAACACCAAGAGGAACTAACTCGGATTTTCTCTGGCTTCAAACCGTACGTAGCCCAAATGGGGGAGTCTAAAGATGTTGCTAAAGGCATATTAGTACTGCGATCGGAAAGCGAATCACACCTCACGAGAGCAAGAGAACAACGCCAGGAAACCACCACTACTGCTTCGTCGACTTTGAAACTAAGGGAGAAGCCAGTTCAGCAGTTGAGGCGCTGAATGGCAAGGAGATTCCAGGAGGTCAACTGAAGGTATCTGTGTCAGAGAGAGTACCGCAGAAGCTCGTGGGTCGACAGCTAGATGCCCGAGAGGGCCGTCGTGTGGGTGATCGTATGAATAATACCCGCCCGAAAAGACCTGACACGAACAATGCTACGGCATCAAATAACTGGCGCAGGAATTATTAGATATGGAGTCGGGAGTGGGAAAATGATTTAGACTGGTTAGGATAGAACAGAATATTCATTTGGAAGGATAGCTGCCATTGTATGTAGAGATAGTCCACAGAACCATGACATGGGACTTTCACAGAATCAAATGCAGCAGGATGTTTTCTGTATTGAAATTTCAGATCATTCTATACGTAACAGTAAGTTGTAGCGAGGAAGAAGAATCAATAGTTGTACAGTCATACATCATGGTAGCCATTTACAATGGTCGAATGTTGGCAAGATGGTATCTGGAACTTAGGAAATATGTTTAGCCATTCAGACATGAAGTAGTAAAGTAATCAGTTCAAAGATTCAGTTTTCATATGGCAAGATATATATCGATCTTAGTTCTAGAAATTTCAACTTGATGGAAACGAGGTCACTAGACCAAGACATAAGTATTCGAATTTTTTTATTTTCTAGAGCTGCATTATGGACTGTAAAATATCCGGCCTGAACCGTGCTCTGATGATAAAGGACCCTTAACAACTAAACGATTTGAATCTGGCCAAGATCAACTGAATCAGGCTTTAGTTTGCTTAAAGGATATCATCTGAGCAGTTACGGTATGGGAATAAGGTGCTCTATCGTATCTACAGTACATAGTCGTGTATAGTCTGCTGGCCAATCGCAGTCCTCGCGGCTTACGGTTCTGAATCCGGGGACCTCAACCGTTAAGTGCCGGTGTCAGATGCTTATCTTTTGGCCCCTGTGAGAAGTGGAGATGATTTACAAGTAGGCGTAGTCCTGATATACGAATATTACCGAGCGAAAACTATTGACGTATGTTACTTTGAAGGAGCTTGGTTCTAGAACGACATGGATCTCTGATCAGTGTTGTATTGTAGGATTCAATTGATTGACAGATAGTATTCTTAGAATTCTAGATATCAAAGAACATGTCTAAGAGTCAGTTTAAAGTATATTGTCCTATCTTAGTATCGTTATTAGAGATTTTGATCAACTTCACTTAAAGTAGTACTGCACTTCAAGTTTGTGGCGTCGATCAAAATGTGGGACCAGTAATTGGTGCCGCTGGTAGAGTCGCCGTAGGGGTAAAACGAGACTTCTCAACATCCAATTCCGCCCTTCAACAAATCCTCCCACGATAACGACAACGTCATCGTCAAAACCTCACTCAAGATGGATGATCCAATAATACACCACGACATCATCGTCCTCGGTGCCGGCCTTTCAGGTATCAACACCGCCCATATTCTCGACCAGAAGCTCCCCCACCGTTCGTACACGATCCTCGAGGCGCAATCGGCAATTGGCGGAACATGGCGCTTCTTCCAGTACCCAGGTTTCCGTTCCGACTCGTTCATGACCTCGTTTGGTCTACCGTGGCATCCTTGGAAACATGAACATAAGATGGCTCAGGCTGGCGAGATCGTGGATTATCTTGAGGAGGCAGTCGATGCGGCTGGAATAAGGGACCGTATCCAATTTCGTCATAAGATGGTGGCGTGTGAATGGCGAACTGATGAGCAACAATGGAGGCTTGAGGTTGATGCGGATGGCCAGCGAAAGATCTTTACTGCCAATTTCGTCATCAGTTGCCTGGGATATTATTCCTATGACAAGGCTTTTCAGACCACCATTCCAGGTATAGAGGATTTCGGAGGGGTCGTTGCGCATCCTCAATGGTGGCCGAAAGACCTCGACTACTCTGATAAACGGGTCATTGTCATCGGATCTGGGGCCACAGCCATCACTGTTGTCCCATCACTCGCCGAGAAGGCCGGGATGGTGACTATGCTTCAACGCAGTCCATCCTTTGTCATCTCTCGGCCTACCACTTCTACTCTCGACTCCTGCCTGCGCTTCCTTCTTCCCTGGTCGTTGGCGTATTGGCTCATATACTGGAAAGACGTTGTAATGGAGCTTATTGGGACCCAAGTTCTCCTTAATTTCCCTACCCTGGGCCGCAAGCTTTTGATGGAGGGGATGCGAGGGGAATTGCCGAAGGACATCGACGTCGATGTTCACTTCAACCCCAGTTACAACCCTTTTGAGCAAAGACTTTGTATGTGTCCGAATGGGGATTTCTTCAAGGCTTTGCATCAAGACAACTGCGATATTGTGACGGACACTATCGAGACAGTCACGAAAGATGGTATTCTTCTCAAGTCTGGCCGCAAGCTCGACGCAGATGTCATTGTTACTGCAACCGGGCTATACTTTCAACTCTTTGGCGGTATAACCCCGTTAGTAGACGGCCAACCCATTGATGTCGGCACACATTACACATGGCGCGGCTGCATGATGGACTCGCTCCCCAACATGGGCTTCGTAATGGGTTACGTGACAACATCATGGACGCCTGGCGCAGATCTGACAGCCAAGATATTGACAAACGTCGTCAAAGAGATGGAGAAAACGGGATCAACAAGCGTGATGCCCGTGCTCGATGCCAAGGAGAAGACCAAGCCGCAGAAGCTACCCGTCAGCGCCACAAGCAGCTACTTCGTCAAGGCTGCGGACCGCATGCCCAAGGTGACCGGCGACGGTCCGTGGTATGGGAGGGTGAACTTGGCTAAGGATTGGTGGGCGTGGATGATGGGGGATGTGAGCACTGGGCTTCTCTATAGCGGGGGATTGAGAAAGAAAGACATTTAAGGGTCTTGATTTCGTGTAGGATATTGGATGAAAATAGTAACTCCCACGGGATAGATTTCGCATGACTGGGAAGCGTTTGTCTTGTCGACACTCGTCAGATCGAGTCCGAGATGAATTATGAACAACATATCAGAGCGTATTATTGTTGACATTGGAATTAAAGGTCTTGCTTCATCATTTCGGGTGGTCTCAGAGATTCGAGACAAATAGTGAAAATGCATAACAGTCAATTGTTTCTTATGACTGTCGAGGAGAAGCACTGCCAATAAAGCCAAGATCAAAGCCACGCTGGTCTAGAAAACGATTAGAATATGCGCTTGGTGGAAGTGGAATGCCTCAAGTTCATCCCGTCAGCGGGTGCTTCCGCTGAGTTGCCATTGGCTCTTCTGTACTCACATGAGAATCTTTGGGGTATGTATCGATTTATGACTTGTTCATTCTCATCGTAACAATCTCAATCGCGAAGAGGAACAGATTAGTTGACGACACGGTTGGCGCGATGTCTTGATGTTGCATCAAGAAGAGCTCGGTTAGATAACCTTGCTTCAGCTACCCTGTCTCATCTACTCCCTCCCAAGAACTTCTGTGAATGTCTGAAATTCAACGAATCTGACCTTCTGAATTAATGGGCACCGAATCCTCCGCCACGCCACGCGGGCCGGCTTCTAGGCTTGGGGATGTCCAGTTAGTGCAAAGTCAATGCCCTTGTTCTTCTGCCAATTTAGGCAGATCATGTCTTGGAAGACGTATAACTAATTGACCTACTCTACGTTGAAGGAGTGTCATCTTGGACTTCAATTCAGTTATAATAAATTCACTTCTTGTGATACTGAGACCATGGGACTCTTGTCTGAACAGTCTTCAACTACGCTCTATCTCCAGGCAATATTTCTCATTGTTTTTGGTCAAGTCGCTCTTCTCGTTCGACGCTGGAATCGTCTGCGCCATATTCCCGGTCCTACTGGCGGAGGGTGGTCATCATGGTGGCAGCTCCGCGGAGCACTCAGCGGTCGCTATCATGAACATCTGAAGAACGCTGCAGATCAATTCGGTAAGATACACTGAATTTATTCTCGCAAATGGGGTCACTTACGAGTTAAAGGTCCCCTGATTCGCATCGGCCCCAATGAGCTTCTCTCCACAGACCCTGTCGTGCTTCGCAGCATGTCCGCCGTGAGAAGCACTTACACGAAAGGAGACTTCTACTCCAGCGGGAGGATAATTCCGAATGTTGATAACGTTGTCTCTGAGAGAGATGAAGCCAAACACAAAGCTATGAGAGCAAAGATGGCTCCGGGCGTGAGTGTTCAGTGAAGCACAATTGCCTTTGTAATGCTGATGACTTGGAAGTATTCCAATAAGGAAAATGACGGCTTCGGATTTGAGGCGGGTATCGATCGCCAATTGCTCAACTTCATTCGTCTTATTGATCGCAAGTATTTGTCGACGACTAGTGAATTTAGATCTGTCGACTTTGCCGAGAAGACGCAGTTCTTTGCCCTAGATGTTATTGGCGACGTATCCTTTGGAGAACCATTCGGATATCTGTCGAAAGATGAGGACCTTTACAACTATAACGAGATTAATGCTAGCTCACTTCCGGTTATGAACATAGTATCTGTCTATCCCTGGCTGGGTAGGATAGTCCATCGGTGGCCGTTGAGTATGCTGTTACCAAGGGAGGAGGACCAGGTTGGGTTTGGACGGCTAATGGGGTAGGTCGATGGACAGGTCGATGGTGATAATTTCTAACTTGCCTGTTAGATTTGCAAATCAGATTGTACGCAGCAGGCTTTCCGATGGTGCTGGACGGACGAAAGACATGATGCAAGCTCATATTAATAGTGGCATGAACGAAGAGGAACTCATCCAACAAGTCTTCATCTCCATGTGCGTACAAGAGACTCCACCAAGGGTGTTGCACTAATAAACCTTAGCATCGCTGGCTCAAACACTTCAGCACATGCCCTGCGTATGATCATCCTCTCCCTCATAACAAACCCAACAGCATACGCCGCCCTCATCACCGAGATTCGCCAATCTGCCTCAACATTCAACACGCCCATATCCTGGGCCCAAACCCAAACCTTACCCTATCTCCAAGCCGTTGTCCGCGAAGGTCTTCGCATGTGGCCTCCCGTCGCCGGTCTTGGTTTCAAGCAAGTACCTCCAGAGGGTGATACCATCAACGGCTTCTTCGTCCCAGGCGGCACGCAGGTCGGTCAAGGCTTCTACGCTGTTGGCCGATCTCGACTTGTCTGGGGTGAGGGTGCAGATGTTTTCCGTCCTGAACGATGGTTGCTTGCCGAGGGGGATAGGCTGAGAGATATGATAGCTGCGTTTGACACGCACTTCGGTCACGGCAAATATTCATGTTTGGGGAAACCGATTGCACTCATGGAGATTCACAAGGCTGTATTTGAGGTATGTAAACACATTCCCTGATACAGGGTGGTGCTAAGTGACATCAGTTGATCAAACGCTACGACTTCGCGGTGTTGAATGCAGAGAGGCCGATAAAGGTGCAGACCTCAGTCTTTCTTTTTGCCTCGGACTTCTGGGTCAAGATCACCAGACACAAGGAAGAAGAGAAGTGATAGTTCTCATCGTATAACGACATAATATTAGAGGTTCGATACATATACAGGCCTAGGTCTCATAAAGGACCTCCAATATGCAAGTGATGCCCGTGTGGCGCATTGCACGAGACTACCAACCCAGCCCGTGACCAGTCCAAATAGTAAAATCTATGAGTGAGCAATCGGAACTTCTGGGGCTACCAGGGCTATGGGCACTGTCAAGAGCCCAGTTCTAAATACCGTATCTGCTTGGAGCTCTATTGACGACCCCAGGTAGATAGTTCCGGGGTTAGGGCGATCAAGAAACCAGCCTGCCTTTTTATGATAAGCTGGTTAAGATGTAAAGTATCCCCTTCCTGGGGCCATCAAACATCCTCTTCCTCGGGTTTCCTCGATGGCGTACCAAGCGTTTCAAGCCCTCTCGCACCCACCATTTCCACCGGAGCATTTGCCAAAATATCCGGCCCCCTCCCTTCAACCACCTTTCCTTGCCCCATAGCCTCTTGATATTTCCGACCCGTCTCATCCAGCAAAGCCTGCACCTCTCCCTCTCTTTTCACGATCTCATCACGCTCATGTTTAAGCTTCTCCACTCGATTTTGCTTGCCCTTCATTTCCGCTTCCATCCCCTTCAGCGTGGTCTGCAAACGGGCCAAACATTCTGTGAGGCTGGGAAGAGGTGATATCTTGGGTGGTGCTTGTAGCAAGTCCTGACTGGGATCTTTTCGAGGTTTCTTCAAGCCGTCCATACCTGCGCGTGTCTGCGCGGCTTCGTATGCGATTCGTCGCTCTGCATCGCTATCAGATGAAGAATCGGAAGTATGACCTTCAGCAGCTGTGATGAGCTCCTCCATCTGCTTGCGATCTTGTTTCCGTCTCTCCTTCTCGGCACGTCTACCAAGAGACAGTCCACCATCTTCGACGTAGTTATCGAAACCTTCGCCAAGATCTTCATCTTCGGCTATTAATCGTGTGTCGTCCTTCTTTTTACGTCCAAACGGGTCCTCATCATCCTCGACTGATAAAAAGTCCTTTTCCAAGGCTAATCGCTGTCGTCGTTCCTTCTTCTCGCGAATTTCGACCTCGGATAGAATAGCTGTCGGCTGTGGCTGGTTGAAGTCCGAAGTATCGACAATCACAGCACCTTCTAGTTCAGAAGCATCAAGGTCCATGAGGTCGCTGTCGTCGGGCGGTAACGTGGAGGGCCTTTGTGGGGTATTTGGCGTTGATGATTGTAGTTCTTCGAGGTATTCTTTGCTGTACTTGGGTCGATCGTCATCGTCTCCGATAGACCTCATTGGAAGACCCTTTGTGCCCAATCCTCTCTTGATAGCACTGTTTTCTAATGCGCGCCCCAAGGGCAGCTTCTTGGGTGTGAAGACCTCTGTCGGCTCATCGTCGCCTGCTGTGCTATCGTCTCCGCCAAACGATAATCGTGAAGACTTGGGTTTCTTCTTGCCTTTCAATGAACCCGATCGGCTAATGGCTGGCCGTACCACCACTGGCCCATCATCTTCGTCGTCGTTTGCCGCAGGTGCATCTCCAAGACTTTCGCTATCCGCTGGGTTGAAGCTCTTTCTTAATCCCGATTGCCTAAACGGTTTTCGCCCGGCTTTCGCACCGAAAAGTGGTTTTGTAGATTCTATAATCGCAAGGGTCAGCCTTGATCTCATCAGCAAGAGTCGCATGTTCAAAGTCTGGGAATACTCACCATCGCTAGTAGCATTGTCGCCGCCTGCAGCTGGAACGTTTCCGCCGGCATCCTCCTCATCGGCAATCTTGATGACCTTGGCCTTTCGTTTCCCAGCAAAACTCATGACGATATTATTTTTCTCTTTAGGCGCATTACATGAAAAAAAGGTAGAGTTCGCGACGCGCCTGCAGATTGGGTTAAAGTGACGTGCATTTTGGCTCGGGATCTTATCAGCACGTGACGCAGAATTTCCCGCCCAGGCGAAATGGGATAGCTCTAGGCCGCGATCGCGTCGCATGAAACAGCACCCAAGTATTCAACGATTTGATTGCTCAAGATGGCACCCGCACAACCTGAGCTGAAGAAGGTCAGTTTCAATCTTTTCTGTGTTGCGTGTTTACTGGATAGTTCTTCGAGACCTTCCCAGGCTGGCGCCTTGCGACCTGCTATCTCTGATCAACTGCTAACTTTTCTCTACAGTACCTAGACAAGAGACTGTTCATCCAGTTGAACGGCAGCCGAAAGGTCATTGGCATCCTCCGCGGTTACGATGTGAGCGATATACCTACAAAATCCAGGAACACAGCTAACGGAATCAGGTCTTCCTGAACATTGTTCTCGACGAGGCGGTGGAGGAGAAGGACAACGGAGAGAAGGTCAGAATCGGCATGGTCGTACGTTTCCCCCATTCTTGATGCTCACCAAGGAGAAGTCGAATCTAACAAATGAATAGGTCATCCGTGGTAACTCTGTGGTAATGCTCGAGGCTTTGGAACGAATTGGCGGAGACGACCGACGCGGAGATCGATAATCCTTGACGGCGGAAACACTTGAAGAGACGATGGAAATTATGTGATCTTTATTGGCGTTAAGGTCGAAAATGAGACAAGTCCCTGTGGACAGTTTATTTGGGTCACATCCTTACTAGACATCAAGAGAGGGAGATGTCCTTGGACCGCTATTCCATGCCCAGCCAAACACTACTCTTTCTCCTCCCACGCCTTCTCGTCGTAAAAGTCCATCAACTGGCCAGCATACGCCTTCTGCCACGCCTTGATACCTCCAACCAAAATCTCAGCCTTCATGTCAGTCTCTTCAATCTCATCGAGGTAGTCTTGCATCCATCCAGCGCATCGTGGGCCTCGACTGCCGCAGCTGCCTAAGGGGCCATGAGTAAAGAGTCAGGCTTAGCTACCAATAGTAATTACTCACCGCAATAAAAGATGATTCTCTTGATTCCTGCCTGCGAGGCGAGCTGATAGACCTGCTGACGGGTCTGGTAGAATGTGTGAGCGGGGAGGTTGATGGATGTAGAAATGGTGCCGCCCTCCCAGTCTGTCCTTCGAACATCGACCAAAAGGAAATCTCGGTGGGCGTTTTTGCCTAATGCTGCATTCACTTCGATGACTTTGGCGACAATGGCCGGGTCTGTTCGAGGGCATTCGGCCTTTGGCTCTGGAAAGGCTTCCCACCATTCCTGCTGCGGGGTGTCTTGCGGGGCGTCTTCTCCCATAATGTGAGTTTTGTAAGTTCTCAGAAGAGATTAGGTATATAGTTGTGTCTGGTAATTCGAGTGATGTGAAATTTTGTTTGGGAGAGATATATTCAAGTATTAGGACAAAGGTTGAGGAAACTTGTAGTGTAAAGGACGATGATGACGATGTAGTGCAGCCTCCGGAACCTTTACCCCGGAGCCGGCGTATAAGATCACATCACGGGTTAGCTATCACTTCCCATTATCGTCAACACTGCACATCAAATTTTGAATGAAAGAATCCTTGAATCAAAATTACTTTGGGGATCAAATCATAGAGTATGATACATGTTCAGGATTGTTCAAGATGGTACCACACTTCTGCAGCTAAAGCTACCTATCTGTTCGGCATTCACTTATAAGCCATATAGGTTGGCCCACGCCGGGTATGTATGGATTTACAAATTTTTGTTTGACTATTTGATACAAAGGTTAGTCTTGTCGTGAGTATTCGCGTTGGTTCAAGAAACCTCCGAACAAAGCTACCCTTGACATACCATATCTTGTTGATCCTTAGTTTGACGTAAAACAGCCCTAGAACCAGACTGATACAATCTGAAGGACAATATCCCCATTTCAAAACTCCAAACTTGCGATACCTAAATTTAAAAGACATTTAAAAGGACCATATGTGAAATATCAAGCAGAGCAAATAAGCAAGCAGGTTCCATATCCAACACGTGCTGGGATAATTCTATGAACTCCATGGAGTCACCCCAAGAAGTCTCAGCGCATTCTCAAACACTTGTCCCGTATTCCAGTAGAGAGCATATCTCGCCTCGCTAGCTGTCTCGAGTTCGGTCCAATCCTTCTCATCGTCATCATCGAGTGTGGCCGTAAGTTGATCGATGAGTCGCAGCAAGTATATAACAATGAACGATGGCTCAAGAGTTCTGAATGAGCCATGCGCAGCATCTGGGTATTGTAGCAAGATGCGCAGAAGCTCAGCATAGTCTTCCTCCTCCAGCGAAGAGTAGTCGAGGGTTTCATAGTTGAAGCTGCTGGGCCCGGATGCCAGTTTCTTGGACAATCTGGCATAGCAATTTTGAATGGCTGCACCCGACTCGCCTTCCAGGGGGACCATCTTCTTCGGATCACTCGCGTATGAGGTATTTCGTTTGTGAATATGGTCTTGGATAAATAGCCCAGCAAGACCAAGTAGGTCAACCGACTTGTCAGACTTATCCACGTGAAATGAATCCTCCTCCTCTTCTTCAAGACTCGCATGTACCATAGAGCGGCAGCCGTCAAGGTAGTCACTCAACAGTGTCGCACCTTTGAGTTCCTCTGGGAGCCCATTTATCTTAGCAAAGGAAATATGCTGTATACGCTCAGCGAGATCCTGTCTTCCCATGAGCTCCAGTGTCTTGGTAACTCGATGGAAATGCATTTCTTGTTCCATTGCAACAACGTAGATCATCTTATCGAAAGAGTATTTCTTGAACCGGTCGAGCACCGCAGCAAGATCCCGCAATAGATATGAGGTCGTCCCATTGCGATAGCGTAGTACTGCGAGTGAAAGTCCCTTCGCGTCGTGCTTCGAAAAGTCGATTTTCCATGAATCCTCGTGCTCCTCATAAACTCCCTTCTCCTTCAATACTTGTTCCACTTCGGCGATGGATTCGGCGGTAACTTGCGATTCTCCGGAGTATTCGTCAAACGTTACGCCAAGCTGTGCGTAGGAGTCGGTGTAATCCTTCACAGTTGCGTCGCGAAAACGCTGCCACACCGCGATGGCTTCTGGATCCCTGTCCTCCATCTTCTTAAAGAACTCGTCCCGTTCGGCGTACAAGCCTCGTGACTCAATCTCGGTAACATCTTGTCCGTTTCCCTTTGCAGCTTTGCACTCCTCGACTTCGGGCTTAAATAACTCTTGGATCTTATGGTTGACTTCAAGGAGATGGCGAAGCGGTTGTTTGGTGAACTCGTCCTCAGAACCAAATCTCTGCCAACCAGCAGCTAGAAGACCAATCTGTTTCCCCCAGTCACCTAGGTAGTTCATTTTGACAACATCCCATCCCATAGCGGTGTGAAGGTTTGCGATATATGTGCCAATGATCGTGCTACGCAAGTGCGACACTTGAAACTCGCTCGCCATATTAGGAGAAGAGAACTCAACGAGAACCTTCTTCTTTGGCCCGTCGGGCGCTGCGGCATCAGCAAGTCCGAGCGATGTATCATATCCATATGAGGCAGCCCTATCGCTGATGTAAGAGAGAAGGAGTCGTGATAGTGTATTAGGCGACGAGAAGACCTGCAGGCGGATACCGTCCTTGAGGGGACAGCCGAAAGGCGGCGATATCGGTAACTGTATAGACAAGAGTCAGCTATTCTGTTGCTAGGTCATGGTATATAATTTCAAGTCATCGTACTCTCTGAGCCAGGTCTGATACTAGATCCTCGGGCTTCATATCTTTGAGTCTAAGCCTCGGCGCGACAATTACGAGATCGCCCATGCCCGTGACGTTTGGTGTCTGGATAGCATCGTACGCAATAAGTCTGTCGCAGTTAACGAGTTTCTGCACTAGATCGGCAAGGTAGACTCGGAAGATGTCCTGTGGTTTATGCACAATGTCTGCACCGGGGAAATCTGGGATCGGGGTGTCCAGTCCTGCCTTGCCCAGCAGGTTCTCGATACCACCGACCGAGCAGGTTGTTGCTGCCATAGCTACGATAGTTGCCCAGTGGTTTTAGATAATAAGATCTTAGGGGATAAGATGAATAAGATAGCTATGACTACTTTGCGGTATGATCCAGGTGAGCTGAAAGGTAGGTGCACTCAGGGCCATTTGAAGTATGGGCACAGCAGTTGGGTATCAACATCCTTTTGTCATTTTAGAGCCTCAAGTTGACAGATTAGAATTTGATTTGCTATGAGAGCTTCCACGCCGCTTTGGTGTTGCCCAACCTTCAGCATGCGTGATGTGTTGGCAGCTACCCATAACACCTATCATACGTCGCAAATGAGGCTGTCAGACCGCATTGGTTAACAACCTTCCGGATGAAAGGGCGATGGTGATGCTGCATCACACACTCCATTTTAAAGGCGTATTTCATATGTATGCCTATTCTGTCTTGCCTTTCACGGCGGGAAACGTGTCATATCTCGAAACATGACCATCTTGTTGCCTGAGACCCGGCGTTTCGGTCCAGGTCAAGATGACCTCTGTTTCATGTGACGTATAAAACCACCACCAATAGATCACTCGGTAGCTTATTTATGCCCAATGTAACATCATAGGCCTCATTATCCAGAGGCTTTTCTTCATGCGGTCGCCTTGATTGAGTGGTTGGCACAGGACTATGGTGTCATATATTGGCCAACCAGGCATATCCTTTTCACATTACTCTCTCTTTTGGAAGTTATACTGGTCTCTATTTAGTGCTCGATCAACAGCAAGGGATGGATAAAATGGCACAGCGGCACTGAGCTCCATTATTGAGGCCCTATCAAACCCTTTCTATCACCCGAATGGTTCATAGCATAGCTCTCCTATATCGCGAGATACGCGGCCAGAAAAACCACACCATTCCCAAGATGCATATGATGTTTAACACAAAGCACGCCTATCGCTATGAAGGTCCTCCCATAACAAGCCATGGAACGTTTCATCTGGACCAACCTTTAGGTTAATTTCGAGAAAATCAGTCAGTGCATGTGTCAGGGTCGAGTGGAAATCAGTGACTCTGGTCAACATTTCCGGAAAGCGACTTCTCCATTCTGTTAGTCGTCGCAATAGAGACTCATCAGGGGAATGCTCGTATGTCTTGCTGATTTGTACAAGTAGTCAGTTCAAACATAGCCTATAAATACAAGGCGGTGTATCAGAACCGCATCTTCACGTAGGTATTGAGAAAAGATTAAAACCTACCCCGACATCTGAACTCGTTTTAAAAAGCTCCTGAATATACGTGTGATGGTCAACAATCATTCC
The DNA here is from genome assembly GCA_900312805.1 of Fusarium torulosum. Classification (NCBI taxonomy): domain Eukaryota; kingdom Fungi; phylum Ascomycota; class Sordariomycetes; order Hypocreales; family Nectriaceae; genus Fusarium; species Fusarium torulosum. Next base: position 61,166 of record ONZP01000057.1, on the reverse strand, counting down.
AGCTTGTTTGGCGAGAGCTAAGAGTGAACATGCTCGTGGCGACCTGATTCTTGCTGAGTTCTCGACTCCAGCATCGTCGGGTTGGAAAGTGATAGGGTCTATGCCCCCATCCAAGTATTCGACTTGTTCCTGTTGTTCTAATCTGGACTCTGTGTCGAAGCAATTATCGCCTAGACAAACAGCAGTCCAATAGTCCTCACTGCACCCGGTTATCACCAGCGAGTATACAGCTTCGTGTAGAACTGGCGTGTACTTCCTTTCAAGATTTAACCCGGGAGTCCTTTCGTCGAATTGTAGGAATCCAAGATCATGGCGAGATCGAACCTGCTGTTCCGTACTGGAGAACGTACGATTGTCTTGAATAACTTGGGTACTGATGGCACAGAACGCTAGATGGAAGCAAATAATAAAGCCGCCACTGCCCCATGAAATCTTACAGTGCAGTCCTCATAAGAGCCAGAAGACTGACACCATTGGGATTGCTGATGTATCTTGATCTCGGAGTTAGTATGGTGCTTTCAATATTGCCGTCTGCGCGAAACTTACATTCGTCGAGTATTGGTGATGTCGTCGGCCGAGTCTTCATCGAAGCGCTATTACGAGGCTTGGTTAGAGTCAGATACCTTGACGATCTTATTATATTTTGAATATTCAATACCTTCTGCTGCAGCAGCTTGTTGAATTCAATGTTGTCAAGAATGGCTTTCCGGGCTGGTCCAGTGGATGAGGCATCTTGAGGCATCGTTTTGCTGTCGGATACCCACGCCTTCGTCTCTTGCACATCTCTTAGCCGTGTACTTGCAGGGTCATCTGGGATAAAATGGCGAATGATAAAATCTCCGTGTTCACAGAACTCCTCAGTCCGGGCAATTTGACGGTCCAAGCGAGTGGATCTTGGATAGGGGGTCATAAAGACTGGGATCTCGTCGAAATCCTCGCAAGTGTCTCGCAGAAGCTCGATCCATGCCCTGTTCTCGTCCGAGGCTCTAATCTTGGATTTGTTCCCAAAGCGCATTTCCCACTGGCTGAGAGTAGGTCTGGACTCTTGATCACACCCATCGCCTATTGGAGAATTCATATCCATTGATCACGAATCGATTGTAAGTATTCGATAAAGAATTAACCTCTTTCTTCAGCGTGACTGGAATTCTCCCATTTTTATGTCAGTTCCTCGAAACCGCTACCTGCTGTATTTACAATGATTACCCAGTTGGGCATTCTCTTGGGCTGACACGAGATGCACATTGCAGCCAAAATTAAATATACCCAACCAAGGCATGCCCAAAATTCAAATCCAACTATAGTACAGTTAGGCTGAGTTCAAAGTACCGTTCACACCCAGCAGCTAATGCATATACTCAGACAAGTCCGCACGAAAGTAGATAACAGTAAGCCCTGCTTGCCCATGCAAATTCAATCAAGAGACCAAGGACGAGCTGTGGCACAATAGGTCTCGCACCCGGGGCAGCGGGGAACTTCGCAATTACAGCAATTCTCGACGCTGGCCTTTATCGGTCCCTGTCCGCATTTACACTTTAGTACTGTCAGCATACTCATGTCAAATGGGGGTACTCATGCACTACACGATGGTGCTTGGACACTCACGCATAGCCAGAACCAAACAAATCTTCTTCGACTTGGCAGCCCTCTGACAGGAACTGTATGTGAGGCAAGTAGCTCATCTTCAACGCCATTTGTCAGTTATCTGGAGAGATATAGTGCAAGGTCTAGGATAGAACACGCACATTCGAGGCCAGAGAGGTCTTCTACCTCCATATCCAAAGCAATGCCTTCCTCAAAACCATGGGGCTTTTTTGAATCGTCATTTGCTACTCCGGACATCTTGAAGGCTACTGTGGTAGAGACTGCAAGCTCTGCCATTGGTCCTGTGAGCCTTCAATGATTGTGATGTACCCACAAGGCGTACTTGGGTTTTTATGTTTCTGTTCGGAGAGCAAACAAATAGGAGGTGGCCGAGTGTAATAAGATCAATGGAGTAAAGTATTTATTCCCAGATTGAAACTTTGGAGTGGCCCGTCAAGAAAGAGTTGCCAGTTCAGAAGTGATTTTGATGTGACCTTTAGGGTTTGTCCGTAGTAAAAGAGCACCGGTAGGCCGTTCTTTTAAGGACAAGAGCTAATGTTCTTCCCGCTGCTCTCTGCCCCCCCCAGCAGATCCTATATACTGGATAAAGCGAACGCCTAAGCATACTGGTCGTGAAACCCGGAAAACTCAGGGGCATCATCACAGCAATCACTAGGTATATAGCTCTTTGAGGCCCCGGCTGCTTATTACCCGCACCTCCATCGAGATACTCCAGCTTCGTGTTATTTAGCATGGGACAGAAGTATCTAAGGTCATATGATTGAATAGTGCAATAGAGGTGCGGGTAATAAGCAGCCGGGGCCTCAAAGAGCTATATGGAATAGGTAGGTACATAGCGAATCTTAATCTCTACCATTTTAGTGGACCGGAAGTCTCTGATCTCGCGGCAGAAGAGCCGCATTTGCAGATAAACGAGTTTAGTTTAGTGACCCTTGAAGTCTATGTCCTCATCATCCCCCTTTGGCGTCAATCTTGTTACCCGTTTGGTTCTGTTGTGTTCGGACGCTAACGTGATTCTGACCTAGCACAGGTCAATGGTCAACTAAACCCGGTTTGTGTGTTTCGTTTCAACAGCCAGTATTGACTCGTCGATGCTGGGTTGTTGTTGTAAGCTGTAGGAGAAATAAGGTTGCGGAGACTGTCCCCAGCATTATCCCTACAGTGGAGACTATATGAAGTCAGGGATAAGACTACTGTGCAAACCGTATTGTGAACCATATCATGTCACCGCCAAACGTGTAATTCGCTCACATCATAACATTGGTAACGCGTGTACAGTACAACTTGAGCATCATACAGGGGACGTCCTTCTCCCCCTCCTCTGCAAGGCCCTTGTTGCTCTCCGCCGAAACAAACCACCAATCATTCGCAAGCAAGCCAATAGCCCAACAGCAACTAGCACGTACTTAATATAGCACAGAAACTCAACCAGACACTTCCCTTGTTCCTCCAAGATGTAGCGAACTTGCTTGACAAGCTTGTAAGTGCCTTCCCAAAGCTCTCCAAGATACGTGATCACAATTCCCCAAAATGGAACCACACATATGATACCGAAAACGAGACTGATCCACGTCAGAGCCATGAACCCAGGTGACGATAGCACACTTATGTCATCTGGCCTGCCGGCGTAGATCTGAGCAACGAGATTTAGGATAGTCAAGACCTGAGGCTTTCGTTAGTGTTTCTTGTCTAGGAATTCTTGAGAAATCAGAGATGACTCACAAGCCCAGCAAAAGCTATCTTATGAAGGTTCTGCTCCCTACTTAGCTGTTCGTCCTGGTGTTCACTTTTGCTCTGCGCCGGGGGTCAGTCAGTTCGGGGTTGGAAGGGAGTCGAACAGAGGCTCTTCATTCGTATTCGTACTCACCTCGCGCCTTGCTTCGATCAAGAACCTCCGTAGTTCACTATCGATGTCGCATAAACTATCCAGAGTGTCTTTGATATCAGTCAAGTACTGCGATACCTTTTCCTCCTTATGCACGCTTTGCCATAGTGGGTGTTCAGGCAGTCCTTCGGAAGTGAGCATAAGATGGTGATCCAGGAAGTGCTTTAGCTTCTCGATTATACGAGCGTTGTAGTGAATCACCCAGTATAGGACTTCTGGGTATCTCCTTCTCCATTCTTTCATTCTATCAGCGGGGATCTTCTCGGGAGATCCGTGCCATGATGTAGAAGTCTGGTACAGGTAAGCGGTGTTAACAGTGCAACATAAGGGAGAGACAAGCGCTTTTCGCTTAGAGATACTGTTACCCTTAGTCGGGTATACAGACTCTCTCTAGTGCGTCAATATCACTTACATGATGGTTTAGACTGGTTCCAAACTGATCTTGGATGTCTCTGTGGTAATCGGCGACCTTTGCTAAAACATTTGCCAGTGATGCCAGCGCGTATGCCCGAGGTGATCCGATATGAACTTCATCTTGCGAAGTGATTGGATCTGTGGCTCCCGCGATGTGATGGGTATCCCCCTCAGATGGTAGCCACTGATCGTCTGTATTTTCGTTGAAGTCGTCATTGAGGCACACGGCAGTCCAGTACTGCTCATTTCGGCCAGTCACCATGATAGAACAGACACCCTCAAATAAGGATGGCTGTGTTGGGAAGTCGTCCTCATCATAATAGTCTTGCCCCGGGTCTCCCAGGTGTAGGAAGCCAAGGTCGTGTCGACGCCGAAGTGGCCGTTGGCCATTAAATAGCATCCGGGTGTTTTGATGTTCTTGTGTGCTGATGACAAAGAATGGGAGGTTGAAAACAAACAAAAAAGACGTAGAATTCCACCAGGCCTGAAAAATCCATGTTTTGTTAGTACACCATGTATACTTACTACTATGGTTTGTGGTGAGAGTACTCACAATCTCCCTTGACCGTAAGACTGGAACTGGTGCCATGGTAATATAATTCGACAGCAGCGCTTGAACCCCGGGAACCTGTGAGGGGGGTGTAGTCTGTATAAGCGCCAAGATAGTGCCGCCATCTGGTTTGTTAATATAACTGAGAGGTCAGCTGTATTCAGGAATAGTTGAATTTGGAGTTCATATATCAACCTACATTCGTCGAGGTGGGCCTGGCTCAGCGTGGTCGCCTTTTGTTGAGAAGCGCTTTAGCAAGTAATATGTTAGTCTTTCCATATACTGCCCCAAGTTCAAGTATAGTATCATCTATACTATAAAAGTCTAGTAACTTAAACTTGAATGTGTGTATACCTTTTTATGCAATGCTTTGTCCAGCTCCTTTCTGTCAAGCACTCTCCCATACCTCTTGTCAGAGTCGTTGGAGCCCCGAACCTCCTCGGGAGGACACTGCTCCCAGTCTGATACCCAAGCGCCAGGGTCATGACTGGGGCTGAGATTGAGGCTGAGGTCTCCATCACCTGAGATGTGACCGTCTAAGAGGGCGGTGGCATCCCCGCAGAATCCCTTGATTAGCCGCGCTTGTCGTTCCAATACGCGCGATGGGGTGGGTGATACAAAAAGCGAATCCACCTCATCAAAGTCCTCTCCTGTGCCTGTCTTCAGCGCTTCGACCAAGGTTTTGTTTTCGGTCTCGGCAGCTATTTTCTTCTTGTTGCCAGCATACTTCTTTGCCCATGAGTCCGTCTGAGACCATTCTGTCCATTCAATAGTAGCTTCCCTGAATCGCCTGACCACTCCGTCAAGGTCTGGGAGCCTTCTTTGGTTCTGAACTTGGAGTATAGCAGGGAATTGTGGCTGTGGTGCTTGAGCCTGCACAGGCACGGCTGTCGTACTCGCCCAGAAGCCTGTTCCAAACATCTAACTCGTTTCTTGTCAGCGATTAATTAGGATATTAGTTCTAAACCCTCCTTTTCTCTACCCGTTGGTGTGATAACCTGGAGATGCCTTGACGCTGCCGAGGACCGGACTTGGGAATCTATCCTTTTAAGCTTAACTCAACCAGAATTTCACGTACTTGTAAGATAGGCAAGAGCTGCGGTCTGGTTAAATAATGTCAACTAACGATCGTGGAGTAAATGTAAAATTGAACAAGACGATTTAGCTCTCAGCGCGTATTGTATCGTTGTGTACCACAGTTCGGACAACGAGGTATTCCGCAATATGGACAGGGATCCACGGACACTTTCATCCCTCCATTTCCACAGCAGCACTCGTGAAGTGTTAGTTGATGGTTTGAGAAGCGATATTGGTTCAGGTTGTTCCAGACGTACACAGACCCAAATCCATACTACTTTACGTCTCGGGGGTAGCTCTCTATATGGTACAGGTTGGGACCAAACTACAAAAACGGTTGCCTTGTCAATCATCCATCGGTCAAGGGGGCTTATATGTCGAAAAGAAGGCAGACAGATATAAAAAGCCAGAGACCTACGTCGAGCCTGACCGCAGCGAGCTGGCCTCAATTCATCTTCAAGCTCGCCCACTCCGAGCTCCGAATTCTCGGGCGTTTCGGAATTTACAATCTGGCTTAGGTTCTGGTTCGATCCCTCTGTCTTTTCGTATGAGGCTTCGGTGGATGGGAGACGGCCTACACCATGTGTATGGTCAGTAAGCACGCATCACGACGGCCCAACACCCAAAACCGAGGTCATGAGTCCCTCCATACCTCGTTGTGTGTTTGAAGTGTCAATTGCATCACCAATCCCGCGATTGGTAGATTGGTTTTTGCACATATTTCGGCGTAGAGCTCAGTTTGTAGTTCATAGTCACAAGAGCAGCTTTTGGTATGGTTGCTTAGCTGGTAGTTTGGGGTCTACCTCGGATGTATAGAATGTGTATGTTGCCTTTCGTGAGGCCAACGGAATGGCTTCTTTCTTAATAAACTGGCCAATCCTTTGAGATGGAAGCGCAAAGACAAGAGGAACGTCGTACGCGGATATCGGCGTTGCCGGAATTGTTCTGAAACAGGGGACACCAGTTCAACCCTTCAGCAAACTTGATAGAATTCCGGCCCGAACAAATGTCGGTCGGTTTACTTGACTCCTCACGCCGTAGTATACGTGGGAGTTTGGAGTTTGGAGTATGAGACCAAAGGTTGAGAAATCAAAAGCCCACGGGCACCCACCCCACCCCGCCACACCACACCACACCACACCCTCATGGTGATTATTTAGGCGTTGATGCATGGCTATACAACACACCCGCCACACCGATCGGTCGAGGTGTTAGTCGACCGGCTGCCGTGTTATATTACTCCCAGGGCTGCATCCCAGGGCTGCAAGGATGCTACGGCATTTGAGAGTTGACTCTTAAACAAACTGTCTTGAATTATACGATTTCTGCCCGACGATTGTCTGTCAGGGGTGAAATCAAAACCACAGTGCATGCCTTATAGTTGAATATTGACATCATCTTCATAATCTTAGGTACGTTGGACATCAAGATCAACTGATATACGTCAAGGCTGGCCTCAACCATCCGGCTACGTTCATGTAATTACCCGACCATCAACAGCTGGCTTACCCTGGTAACCATGGAACGCCTCGCAGCTCAATGTTGAGATAAATCCAACGCCAGAGAATTGAAAGGTCTAGCGAACTGCTCACCGAACCATAGTAGAGTTCGATAGACATTTTGGGGTTACATCACCTGGTGTCCAGACATGCGAGACCATGGACCATGGAAGGCCAATGTATGTTACACTCCACCACAGTTGAGACAACTGTGCTCGCATTTGTGAGCACAAGAAGTGTCATAGCTAATATACTTCGTTATGGCAGAGAAGTGTGGATATGTAAAAGAACGACAAAGGATATAGGCAGGCGTTCACTCACAATATATAGTAGGTGACTATATGCACAGCATGGCATGTGTTTCGAGAAAGAAGTAAGCACATCTAGAGCTTATTCTTTTTGATCCAACTCCCAATATCGCCCAGAAAATGAGAACTGATCTCAAGGCCCAGATCCTGTCACTCTGATGGGGGACAGTGTGTGACATAGATGAGCTGGTACAGTGTGCAACATCCACTGCCGAGTCCTCAACAAGACAAACATAAATCGAGACACCTCTCTCTACTATACCAGTTCAGGCTGGCTAGCTGCATAGTCCATTTGTAACTTCTTATCAGTTCTCACATGTAATCACTACCTATCTGCACAAGGTCAATACGCTGGATAAACCCGCTCACCTTGCTGCATATGTCGCAGTCCAATTGGTATGCTATGAGCTTTCTCACCGCTTAGGTCTCTCTCGATGACGCTTGTTGGTGACAACAAGCAAACAATACAATAGTTGACGTTCCATCGGTTGATTGAATATTTTCAGAAAGGGCTAGCAAGCAAACCTTATTTCAACCCTTTGGCGGTGAAGTGACCAGACGACGTTGAACAAATTCTTCAGGCTAACATAGCGATGACAGAGATGGGCAGTCTGGTGGTCATAACACAGGGAGTGCGAGTATGTGAGTATGTATATCTCAAGTCTCAAGATGTTGGAAATTAGAAATTGGAGAATTCCTGTCTTAGATAGACCATGTCTTAGATTCAAGGTGAGCCTATGAACTGGGGGGCTCCTCTATAAATACATGCTGTGATTACCTCCATCACTCTGTACTACATTGCCATAAGTTTTCATTGCTCCAGATTCCCCATCGAGCTCATAACAACAGCGCCCCAGTCGAGATATCCATCAAACCAAATCGAAGGATCAACGCCCTGAAGCACATCTGAGGTCCACGGCATTTCTGAATTCCAATCCGGCGTGGCGAACACGTCGGCATGTGTGTTCTGACTCGTCGTTAACCCTGCGCCGCCTGCTGTAGCACCTGCTCCGATCTCGCTACTGTGATACCTCATCTCCGTGTCTCGGGACTCATCTTCGTAGATCTTCAGAGCGCCTGTTCCGGCTGCTACAATCTCCGCCCAGCGTTCCAGCTTCGCCCTCGTAATTCTGACTTTGATCGCACTCATGCTCCAGATGTTGTGATCCGATGCACCAGGTTCTGCGGATGTTACTTGGAATAATGCACTGGCTTCTTCAAATCGGGAGCATATTGCGGACAGGATCCCTGTGACGTCCAGGGAGAGCCCAGGTTGGGTTTGAATCTTGGATCTAAGAGCAGACACAGCAGCTAGCAGTCTAGGATCCGTCCCTTCTCGTAATACGAAGGGGCTGGCTGCTTGCGCGTCCTTGTCACCTGTAGTTGACCCTGCCACCGAGACGGTGGCATTCGATGGGCTAACGCTCGCCGAGTACTCGGAGTCCGCTTTGTAAAGTTCCACGTTCGGGTTTGAGGCACTGGTATCGTTGGGCATTGGAATTGGGTTCTTTGTTAAGATTGGTGCTGTGAGCTTTGTCCACCGACCGAGCATTGTCAAACCATAGACTAGTTGTGCAGCTATCGGCGTTGTCTGATTGCAAAATTCTGAGATTGGTACCGAGAGCCAATCATCAAAGAACTTCTGAAGAGCATTTCTTGACTGGTAAAACACGTCGAGAGCTGAAGGAGCCCCTAGTGTGGGCGTAGTTAAAGACTCTGACATGGAACTGATTCTGGAGGCATCCAGTATAGGAGGTTCATACAACCGGAGCATAGCTGTGTTGAGGAATATGTTTATTACCGCTACAGAGGTTAACAACTATGTCAAAAAAAGAATTTGATCTAACAGGAGAAACTTACTGTCATTTCTGAGGTCATGTGGTAGTTCGTTCCGTATCCTGTCGAGTTCACTATGGAAAGCAGAAACATAGGCCGATATTGGCGCTGTTGGAAGACCAGCAACCTCTTCTGCTGGGTCGTCGGGAGAGTTGAGTTGTGCAATGCGTTCCGTCAAGTGCTGAATGCGAACAAGAGTGACAAGACGCAAGTCTGTCTCATACTCCTGCTCCTCTTCGAGAGCGGCCAGACATCCTTGGATGTACTTGGTGTACCGCATCGGCTCTATCCGTAGGAAGCCAAGTGACATGCTTTTACCAGTCAGTTTAGAAGCAGACCGCACAAGAAGTAAGACAACTCACGATGATGACAAGTACCAGACTCCCAACAAAGCTCTCCTCTCTTCGTTGGTGCGCGGTTTAGGCTGGAATGGTTTGACGACCATCAAGTTGGTCCGCTCGAGAACAGTTGGACTACGGTGCAAGCCCAACTCGCCAACAAGAGTAGCAGCCAAGCCTATTAGGTTGTGTAGTTGGGCGTGCATGAAACAGTGATACTGGTACCATGTAACTATGACTATGATTCCAAGTAACAAGTCCAGAGATCGCTCCGACCGGATGAGCATGTGGTCTGCAATGTGTTTCATCAGATGATACATCTGGGCCCTCATTGATCGTAGACTGCGAAACGACGTGACCATGCGGATGGAGGACATGAGGAATGGCCGTGATTCTTTAAGTTTCGCTGCCGTGACTCCATCGGGGATGATGACGAAAGGATGTAGAACTTGCAACTCCTTTCGATAGACGTTCAGGAGTTCCTGGTCTGAACCTGGCGGAGGGGGAGCATCTCCGCTGGTCTGCCGACATATACATTGCGGCGGAGCATATGAGTTGTATGTATTGGGGATAGACCAGACTGTAGGTTCTGGTGTGATAGAAGCATTACTTTCCTTTGATGAAGGATTCCGCTGGTCAGTCACAGCAGGGTCTGCTTCAGTCGGGATACAAGTCGTGTCAGTAGCAAGATCGGCGTTGGTTAGACCACCGGCTTTGAGAAGATTGACTAGTCCGTTTAATCGTTCTTCTATCTGAGCAGTACGGCTTAGAGGAAGTGTCAGTATGTAACGATGTATAACATGGGGGGACACATGACTGGTTGTTGTGCGGCTGTGCTCACTTACGAGGGTTTGACTGTTCTCTTTTTTCGCGGTCTGTGAACCTGCTCTGTGCAAGTTTTGGCTAATCTCTCGCATCTAAAAAACATGTGTCAGTCTGAACTTGTACCGCGGTGCCGGAATAAATTATGGAGCTCCGTGACAGCTCCGGCGGACCCGGCAGTTGGACCTCCGGCATTCTCGGAGCAAGATCGTACGACGTCCCTGAGTCCATGAAAAGTCGCTTGCGTAATTCAAAGGGGAAAATGGGAGGGGGGAGGGGAAGGGGAAGGAATATGAAATACCTGTCGCATTTTGATCCAGGAGTTTTGTTAGAGCGAATACACTTCGCTTTTGCGGTAGAACATTGCGCGCATGCCGCACCCCATTTAGCCGTTGCGTGCCTGGGTCTGTCGGAGTTGGACATCATAATGGATCATAGATCTGCTGTGCATGAAAGAAGAGAAGAGCAAGTGGATCACCCAGAAAGACAACAAGTCCGGCGGACTTTTAGAAGTATAAGAAAGAACCCAAGTACTTAGTTTGTGTGATATTTATTAGTTGAGAGTCGACATTGGAACTATTACGCGGATGGCGCAGAAGGAAGGAGCAGGTCTAATCTAGGGTGGGTCTAGGGGCTCGGAATAGATCGGACTTTTACATAAACGCCGTTTAACAACTTGTTAGTGATAGTGATATTGACTTGTTGAGAAGGATTCAATTCAACAGTAGATCCCCAGGAAATACATCATCGCACTGTTTACAACTTGACAAGCTGAAGAAGAGCCGGCTTGACTCATCTGAGCAGATGAACTTGTACGGCTACTAAATTTATTACGCATGCTAACAATGCACCAGTTCTGAACAATCATCTGCTACAGAATGCAAACCTTCAACATATGTATTTAATTTGCTACTTGAACTGCTGAGAATGTTCATTCGCACTGCTAGGTGATACGTGTAGAGAAACGCGTCTGAAACGATTAATCGCGACCCGAAACAAACGTCACCAAATCCTGCGATAAGCAAATAGGGGAAACCTTGATTCCAAAATGTCATCATCCCACTCAAAATACAATCGGAAGATACTTGAGTAGGTATGTAAAAGCATGTGAATGGACTAAAACACAGAATCAAGACCTCGGAGACATGCTGAACACGCGTCATGACATGTTCGAGCCAAAGAGCATGTCCCATGTGAAGATGCGACTCGGTATTAGCTCATCACGACATGTAGAAAGTCAGGCACTTTGTAAGTTAAATAACTGCATTGCTCGGGTACTCGGTGACTGTTCGGAAAAATTCAAACGCATTCTAACAAAAGAGGCCCGTGTTCAAGGCACCCAATACAAGCTCCTAGCCTTTGTACGCCCATATATCAAATACACCATATGATGATACATGCCGCCCTGGGGTGATTATGTTATGGAAAACTCCCTTGGTCGGCTCATATATCTCCAGCAGCCCGACACTTCCCATAGACCGCTGTCTAGCTCCGACTCTTATCTTACTTGGACTTCGACACACCAGCACCGATAACTCCAGGAAGCTTCTCCTCGCCAACGCTGAAGAGCATGCCAATGGCCAAGTAGAGGATGGTAACGAGAGCAATGGTGAAACCAGCAAAGAGCCAGAATTCAACGCTGATGTCCTTCTTGGTGCATGCGCCGCCAGCCCAGTGAGTAACGCTGCCGCTGTCGGACTTGGTGCTAAGGCAATGGCAGGCGAAGCAAGAGTCGCTGCCCTTACCATACCTGCTCTGGCAGACACCGTGGCTCGAACAGTTCTTGGTAGCTTCGATACAGCTTTCCTCAGACTTGAAGCATGAGGGGATAGCACCAGGGCGTCCGGAAAAGATAGGGTTCTCAGCGACAGAAGAGGTTTCGGAAGGTGACTCGACAACCTCCTCAATGGAAGAGATAACAGTCTCAGCCTGTCGGCGTCGAAGATCCTTCTCCTCGTAATCGGGGTTGGCATTCAGGGGGAGGAACACCAGAGTAGTGTGCAATTCGCCGGACTCGGCGAGCTTCTGAAGCTTGGGAAGCTCGTTCAGAAGAGTAGTGGGGTGGTCGCCATCCTTATGGAATCATTAGATAAGTAGTTTAGGAAAACAGAACAAATAGCTTCATACCTGGGACCTGGTGTATGTTGCAAAGGCAGCCTCGCCACTGAAGCAGCTGTCATCCATAGCGGCGATCTTGCTCAGGGGACACTCGGGCATCTTCGCGATAACTGAAGTAAAGATATCGGGATGTTCGCCGTTCTCCTTGCTTACATCCATGGTGAAGTCGGGCTGTGTGTTGAACAGCCAGCCAAAGAATGACTCGTACTCGAAAGTGGGCATTCCATCAATGGTGATAGCGAGCTGGCGCGGCGTCGCGGTCTTCTCATCAGAGAGCAGCGGCGCAGGAGCCTTTCCATATTTATTCATTAAAGACACAATGCGCTCCTCATCGTCGGACTCTGTGAGATCGCGGAAGGACGGACCCTCTCCCTCGGGGGCGAGGCGCTGGTGGATGATGAGACGTGCTTCGCTTGGGGTGAGACTCGTCGTGGGCTCGATATGATGGGATCCTCGTAGGATGTAAACTTTGGCGACATCGGCAGCATCGGCGGCGGCTTGTTGAGAGGCAGCAGCAAGACCTGCAAGGGCTGCACTGAGCCCAATGTTGAGCTTCATTTTTAATGTGGATTGATGAAGCTTGTTGTCTGTAGGCCAGGCTGAGATAGCTTGAATGTCGCAAGCTTGGTAGGCAACGCGAATCGGGAGGATGTACGTGTCGGGCGTTAGTTGTTCCGTCATACAGTGCGGTGGATTGTTTCATGCTGCGATCAGGGCGAGCCTATACAGTGCCTTTCGTCTCTGGCACAGTCAGCCACCACATGCTATCGACTCCCCATCAAGCGCGGGACAACATTTTGCTACCACGGTTACAACTGTCGTCATTATCAATATGCGAGCTTGAAACCCGATACTCCGATAGCGATACTTATCGCATTTCTTTTGTTTAGCCTTAGTCCTTTTCCTAAGTGCCCGCGCCTTGCGGCAAGGCACAGGCGACATGTTAGCTCGGCAAGTTGTTCTGCGACGAACAGCTCTCTCGCAGACCAGACCGGCGACTCAACGAATAATCACTTGCCAGATCCGACCTCTGGGAAGACAAATATCTTTCCTACCTTGGCGTCAAAAGAAATCCGAACCAATACCAGTTTATTTCGCCAAACCCAGTGATTCAGGTCAAAATGGCACGAATTACGACAAGCATACAGCGGCGGTTGTAAGTCGAATAAGACGGTCTAATTACGGAGCACGAATTCGGTATGTTTCATGGAGTAGTTACCGTGACTGAATTAGGCTGACAGCCTCTGAAGCCGGGCGATTGTTACGACTATCATACTCTACGCCTGTTGGCAAATCTTCATCACCGTTGTGTTCGATCCCATATTCGATTGGGCTGATGCAGAATGGGAGGCACTGTCAGATAAGGAGAAGGAGGAAGCAGAGGCTGACCACGACCCTGACGAACCACTTGTATTCCTTCCGTTCCCTTTCACAACGAAAGAAGTCAAGCAACCCCCATATCGAGGCTCAGACCCTGAGTGGCAAACGTTTGTTAAAGTTAGCCAGGACAAGAAGCTCTTGCAGGACATCAAATGTAAGTGGGAACATTATGTGAATAGTCGCGTATTCTAACGCAACTCTAGTTGGCTTGGCAAATGAAATTAAACGCGGCGTTGAGAAAAATCCTGCGTTCAATAAGCTGCTTGGTGGGGAAGTCGCCGTAAGGAAGTTCTGGCTGGATATTATCTTCCCACCTGCCCCTCCACCGATGCATTATGTCTCAGGGTAAGTCTACTATTGATATATCAAGTATTTTTTCTTACTCATGTTTACAGAATTATGATTGATGAGGAGGGCGTCTTCTGGGGTGACCGACCCATTGACTCTATTGCTGCCAGCTTCCTTGCCAAGGCTCTCTATCCTAAGGCCCTTGCAATGGGATGCTGGACTTTCGTCAGCTACTTGACGAAGCAGGTGGCACAGGATATTGCGAAGTCCGTCGGTTTAAGTGAACCTGACCCTCCAGAATCTGGCTGGCAGCATGTGCCAGTGAGCGGCCTACCCGGAACAATGCCACAGCCAGTCACCAGGACGGCGACTCAACATGATGCTAAAACGCGTCTTCCTACCCCTCTCCCGCCTGTGTTCAATGATATACTTGGTGCTGCATTTGGCCCAGAGGCGAAGCTCGATCCTCGCCTCCAAGCTGCTAGTCTGGCTGGCGCTTTTGCCTTCCTGCGACACTGGAAACCTACCAGAACTTTGCCATCCAGAGGTTGCATCAGAGTTGATGGCATCGTCGAATTGAAGGGGAAGACGGCAGTCATGGCAGTTCTTGTTGCGGGCTACTATGATCCTAAGACTCGCCAGTACGTGGCTGTTCAGACTCGGCTCAAGCACTTGATGCAGTTGAAGCAACGGCCTGCGCCCGGTTAGTCTGATGTTGATCAAAATGTAACAACAGTAAAGGATTCTGAAAATGGCTTTACGTGGCGCTTGGGCGGCTTTTGACTTGAGATACCACAAGGAGACTTATCATGTAAAATTTTGATATTGCATTATTTTACCTATATCACATACTTGGCGCTGTGCACCGAAGCAGTAGTAATATTTAAGCACACCCTATAAGCCTAGTTCCTCAGGCCTGTTCCGCGAATGAATAAAAAGATGTGACCATATACCCGTTCAACACCATTCCCATACCCTGCTCATAAAAGCCATCAAGGGTAGTTCCTCGCAAACGCATCCCTCATCCTGACCATTCCAACTGGAGTAGGGGCCGGCCTCATAGCCATGATCGGCGTCATCGTTCTACCATGCTCCGGTTGACGATCGTGGGACATCTAGTTCCGCAGCACGTTGACTGAGATGGTGAACGTTTCTAGCTCAACCTCTGGACCTCCTGGTACACGCTCATCTCGCGGGATGGCGGCGATGAGATGTGACTCGAGTACGTTGACTCCTGGATGGAGCATGGCTTCGAAAGCGCGCTCGTGGGGTTTTTGGCCAGGAGCTTGATGGAGGATAGGCTTCAGGGGCTGTCTGTTAACTAGCGTCCATAGGCTGTATTGTCTGTTTTGTAGATGGTTGGGTATGGCGGTGACAACGAGGATGCGTGTCAGATGAGTGGGTAGGTTGATAGTGGCGGATTGATCCATCTCCAGGGGATTGGGTTTGATGGTCGCCAATATAGGACTATGTGATTGAAGGCTTGGGTGGACCTGTATTTTCATAGTCTCGATAAGAGCATCATCAATGCCTGACTCTGTTAGCATTCGTCATCGATACACAAATAAGAACGAAATACCTTTGCCGGCACGACGAGGGTGCTTCTGCTCCATGTATCCATTGATCAGAGGGTTATGGATCGGCTGAGGAGGCGCGACAGGGACTGGAGCTGGAGCTGGAGCAGGTACAGGAGCAGCTGTGGGAACTCCAGGGGTAGCTTGATTAGCCACACCGCTAAGCGTTCGTATCAAAGGAGCTGGTGTTGCTTTGGCAGCTTCCTCTGTAATGGGGGCTGCCTGTGTGGAAGGACTGGGAGATGGGAGAGCAGACGCCGAGGCACTTCTAGCCTTTTCCACTTGAGGGTTGGTAGCCTGGGCAGGCGTTGAAGTACGAGCCGTGCCGTTGACGTTCAGCCCATTCGTTATCGCCTCCTTTTGCTGAACTGGCGCTAGCGAATCTGCAGAATCCCGTTGACCCCCAACATGGATGGTGATCTTCTTGGGCCCTGGAGTTGGTGTATCACTAGATCCACCAACCTTAAGCTTAATCTTTGGTTGTGAGGGCTCGGCCACCGCAGCCTGCGCCTGTTTGAGCTGGTCATAAAAGAACTCCTGTTGACCCTGTTAGAAATTATACATGGCTATTAGCAGAATAATACAAACCTCAAGCTCCTGTGCAACAGAGTAAATTTCACTACCTTCCTCGTTGAAGAAGTATGCGTTGGTCCATAAGAGCTTCGCCTTCTCTTCAAAAGCAGCCCAAGACTTGAAATCGCTGCTACCGGTGGTTTCACCTCGCGCATGCACTCCCTTGACCATCTTCTGCAGCTTTCTGATCGAAATGGGTTCGCTAATAACTTTGAAGTATTCTTTCAGAGAACGAGGCGGTAGGTTGATAAAAGCTTCGAAATAAGAGCCTTCGTACCTGAATATTGTTAGTACTAGCCAAATAATGCGACAAGTGGTTCGGCATACCCCGGATCCTCACGTCGAATGAGCTCCTCGATGATCTTTTCTTGTGCGCCCTGAAAGGACAATCCCTTATAAGGTACGTTCTCGTACTGGTGATCTGGCTTTGTTGCGGGAGCTGGTGTCTTTGGGGCATCCCTGCCTCTTGTTGATGCTCTTCTTGGTGTACTCGCTGGAGGACGGCCGGGCCCTCTCCGCTTGAGTGTGATTGTTCGCCTGCGAGAGCTTGGTTCCTCCTCCTCCTCCTCTTCTTCCTCGTCGTCTTCATTTTCGTCTTCCTTATCGTCTTCAGCTTCATCTTCGTCCTCGTTGTCCTCGTCGCCTTCTGCGCTATCTGAGTCCGGGAAAGGAGCTGGCAACGCTTGATAACCACGAACATGATATGCCGGGTTTGTCTTTGTCATGAAATTGCTGAGAGCCTTTCTGATTCGTTCCGCATCATCGTACTGTTCAGTTGATCGGGAGAAATATTCCTTGGCGTTGCTGATCATTCGTTTAAAGTAGCCCTCGACTTCGGATAGATTTTTAAATTCGCCCTCGTTCAACTTCTTTTCGATTGTCGATAGTGAAATTGGCATGCGTGTCTTCTTGTAGTAGTCCGCGTCTTCTTCGCGGGATGGAAGTTCCTCGAAATTTGATGCGATGAGACGTCCACTAAGAATTGGATCAGTATGATGTGATAGTGATTGACGGGTTCGTAAACATACCTTTTATCAGCGGTTCTTCGCACCTGTTCCAGGAAAGACATGCCATAGGCAGTCGTTGATTCTCTGGTTTCGCCTTTTGAAAGATCGAAATCGCCCTGGTAGACATTGTCAGTCGCCAATAAATCGAATGCGAAACAAATGCGCATGGGAGCATGTCCAAGTCTGTTGTGTGCATATGCGCGCAGTGAAAACGAGCAATTTTACGAGAAGAGACAGGCTGGACTTACAGTAAGTCTGCGACGCTTAGAGCCTCTATCATCGGCATCGACCGATGCGGCACCATTGGCTTTGCGTTTGCTGTCCATCGTGGCTATAATCGATAGGGTCGCCTAATCGAGCGCATCAAAAGCCGATACAAGATATTTTCTTCGATACGTTCGTTGGGACGCAATGGGAGATCGCAAATCGTGGGATCGAGGTCGTTGCAGCGGCGCTGGTGTGGATTTTGACGCGTGCTGGTCCACTGGTCGCGTCGACTAGAATCCCACCTCCAGGGCTGAACCTCGAGAACAGCACAAAATGTAAAGATGCACGGTCTCTAAAAGGGCCGCTAAGGTATTCTGAAGTTTCCCACTTCGTTTTAGGTTATTGCAGGCCAATGCAGCGTTGGTAAAAGCTCCGGTGCAGTTGATTTTGAGATGGTAGTAAATGGGGTGGGCTTCAATTGCCAGCTGAGCTGGAGGGTGAGGTTTGGAGGTACGGAGTACATGGTGGAGGTACCCGCTCAACCTGCTCTGTGCGCGTGCCTGAGAATGGGAGTAAGGCAACAAGGCAGAAAATATGGTTGTCCCAATTGACAAACAAACGGAAAGCTCACGAACGGTTGAATTATATTAGAAATTACGTCGCGAACGTGTTCAAAATCCCGCTGTTTACTATGTCGGTACTCGTTTTTACTATTGTAAGCTTTATGGCTTCATGCATCCAACCGTTGGAACATCCATGAGCGATCATCTACGCTATGGTCTTTTGGACTGTATCATGAAACCTAGACTCCAAACCACCATGCTAGATATCAAAGGTAACAACGGATAAGCTCGTTATGTAGTAGATGCATCAAATGAACTGAATTCTTAATAGATAATTGACCAATTTACGAAATAAACCAAGTAGGGCGTTTTCAACCTAGAGACCATGGCGATTCCTGCCAAGCAAGATGAATTGCCATGATGAAAACCAAAACGCTATGAGGGGCAGCTCAAAGCTAAGAGCCGAGCCAGATGGGGCGTCTGCTAAGCTTGAGCTCCTATTCTTCAACCCCACATTGACCTCATGAGCTCAGTAATCTGTACAACTTCTCCTTCGTCATAACAAAAGTACTCCCGAAGCCAAATAACATGGCTGGTATAACAAGCGAACCCCCTTCCGACCTGAACAAGTCCTCTGGTCAAGGAACCGCCCCACGACCGCTACGCAAAGGTCCTTTACCGCTAGAGCTTCCTATCCTTCAGCACCTCAAATCCAAGCGAGTGATTCTCGCGTCTGCCTCACCTCGCAGAAAGGCATTACTGCAGCAGGTATGTTAAGCCTTCCCCCTCGCCCTACATAACCCTATTCTGACGCAACACGTAGTTTGGCCTCACAAACCTCGAGATCATCCCGTCCACGAAACCTGAAGATCTCGACAAAGGTGCACTTGGACCTTACGAATATGTAGCAGCGACTGCCCACCAGAAGTGCATGGATGTCTACACCAACGCGCTCGAGATTCATCTGAAATCTATACCTGACCCTGATCTTGTCATCGCCGCAGATACCGTTATCGCCACCAAGGATGGTCAAATCCTTGAGAAGCCCCGAAGCGAGGCTGATCACATCCGCATGCTAAAGCATCTCCGCGACCAGCGAATGCACAAGGTTTTGACAGCCATCGTAGTTCTTGCCCCTAGAGAAGACGCGAGACATCCAGGCTATAGTATCGAAACATACACAGAAGAAACCAAGGTTTACTTCCTAACTGAGGATGAGGGTCTTCCTGACGATGTGATCGAAGCTTATGTCAAGACCCGAGAGGGAGCGGACAAGGCGGGCGGCTATGGTATCCAGGGTATTGGCGGTATGTTGCTTGTTGAGAAGATTGAAGGAAGCGTAGACAACGTCATTGGACTACCAGTGAGAAAATGCATGGCTATGGCGGAAAAGGTAATCTTCAGACAAGAGGAGGATTTTGAAGGCGAGGGAGACGAAGATGATATTTAAATATTGGGATTCAAGGATTCTGGGACATGACAAACTTGATAGATAGATACTCCAGTGCAACTAACAACGAGCCGTGCAATAACACAGTGGCTTGGCTAGACTCCGTCTCGTTTGTCATGTAATTCGTAAGAGTCTACCTCATGCAGCTGATGTATTCTAGGACATGTGAAACCTAATTGTTACGAATTAGATTCTCTTGGTGGCTCAGGAAATGCAATTACTCAAGCATTCAAAGCATCTAATTAGACCCGCTCACCTGAACTACCACGCCTCCATGCTAAAGCTAAAGTGCCGTTTAGCTGAGGAACAATTTGGATTAAGCCTACAAATGAACTGTATTCGGACATCATAAGCAAACATGTGCCTGGTCTTTAGGCAAATAGTACTCTACTGGTAAACTTAACCACGAGGTGGTGTGGTAGATCAGGAACGTGCCAGCACGCCGGTAGACAGATGATACCTATCACAGCAAACAATGGAGAACGCCGCTTTTCACACGGAAATATGCAAGGACTACCCAAGTAGGGGTCTTGTAGTATCATTTTCACATGGAAAATCCGGGGCAACACCCTTGCACGTCATTTACAACCTACATCAGCTCTCTCACATGCATGGCCCCAGTGCAACTTTTATAATATTTGCGCATTTGCCTTCAAATTTTTTACTACTCTGAATTTTGTAAATACAGTCCCGAGCCATGTCTTCTCCGAATAATAAGTCACCCGCAAATGGCGATAGCGGGGCCGCCGATGAGAAACCGCGTCTCACTGAGGAGGAAAAGAAGCAGAACCACATCGCATCTGGTAAGTTGACTCTGCGCATGTGATTGCAGCTGTCGCACGACATCTCGCATGATCTCAAATCATGCTTCGATACTTCGGTTACTGACGCGCATCGACCAGAGCAAAAGCGCCGGCAAGCGATTCGTGAGGGCTTCGATAAGTTGACAGAGCTGGTGCCCGGCTTGGAAGGACAGGGCAGATCTGAAGGACTGGTCCTGAAGCGCACGGTGGATTATATGCGCGAGCAACTCTCAGAACGCCAGGCGTTGGTTGACCGCGTTGAACAGGCTGGCGGTGAAGTGGATGGGAAGCATAAAAAGTAAGTGTCGGGTGATCACGCTCATTCATCAGTCCATTAACCGCGTCTGCAGGGCGTTATATCAGCAAGCGACAAACCCAGGTCGTACAAGAGGGTGATTCACATATTAGACGGTCTTTAATCACCACGCGTCAACAGTCACAAAGGCTCGAGACTGGACAACGTCGAGCATCAAGCTGGATGATCCCATTCTCGACCTACCGCTTGTAGCCAGCCGCCTCACCAACCCAAGATTGCGATATAGCAACGAGCCGCGCCATAGTAGCAGCGCCACGCTACCAGCGCAACTTGGGGGAAAAGACTGGTATCGTGAAGGAATGAACTTTTACATGTATATTTCTACACTAATTTCTACATGTTATTTTACAAGACAGATGTCTAAGCAAATGTGTCTACCATGGTTTTCAACCGCTCGCGTAGATCCTCTGGGGTCAACCTCTCCTTACCCATCGAAATCTTTTTGTTCTGAACATCGTCTTTGCCGACCACTAGAATTCGGCCGTAGCCGTTACTTTGAGCCTCCTTGATCTTGGCTCCTAGCGGTCGAGCGGTCGAGTCAATATCCACTGCAAGTCCAGTTGGCCGGAAGACATTGTCCTGGCCAGGAAGCTTGCCGCTTTCCAAATCCTCGTAAAGCTGTTTATTCTGACCAACTAGTATGTCGCGCACATGCTCAGCCCAGTGTAGAACTGGGTCGGTATCGTTGACGGTAAGAATGATGGCCTGGCGGGGGTTGAGCCAGAAGGGCCACTGGCCGTCGTACTTCTCAATCAAGAGTGCCATGAGACGTTCCACTGAACCCAGGACGGCGCGGTGGATCATGACAGGACGGACGGGTCCATACTCGGCCAGAAGAGCAGGGTCTTCGGTTGTCTCACCTCTAGCCTCGTACTCAGGAGCAGGGGCTTGGTACTCAAGTTCAAATCGCTTGGGAAGCTGGAAGTCGAGTTGGATAGTAGCCGTCTGGTGTTCCTTTCCGTCAGAGTCCGTAAGAACGATGTCGATCTTGGGTCCGTAGAAAGCACCATCTCCCTCCTTTACACCCCACTCCATGCCCGATGCGTCCAATGCTCGCTTCAAGGCGTTCTCCGCTTGGTCCCATTCTTCCTCTGTACCGATATAGTGATCTGTTGGCCGCGTAGAAAGTGCCAGTCGGTAGCTTGTGCCGAATCTCAAAACAGTGTAAACCACTTTGACAAAGTCCAGGGTCTTCTTGATCTCCTCCTCAACCTGAACCGGCCTGCAAAAGATGTGTCCATCGTCCTGGTGGAAACGTCGAACACGGGTGAGTCCACTAAGTGCGCCGGAAATCTCGTTGCGATGCAGAGGGCTAAAGTCTGCATAGCGGACAGGGAGATCCCGATAACTATGTCGTTTGGAAGCAAAGATAAGGCAGTGACCGGGGCAATTCATGGGTTTAAGACCATAATCACCCTCTTCCGCCTCGTCTGGCTTCAAATTTTCCTGGTTACTCCCACAGCACCCATCGTGTTGCGCAGGCGGCGGTTCCGTGTTCCCTCTCACAGCATACATGTCGTCGGCGTAGTTTTCCAAGTGACCTGATTTTGCCCATAGTGACTTTTTGTAGATGGTTGGCGTGATAACCTCTTCAAATCCATATCGCACGTATTGTTTCCGGAGAAAGTCGACGAGTCGATTGAAGATTCGGGCGCCATTCGGTAAGAAGATGGGAGACCCTGGGCTGTAGATTGAGCTGATGAAGAGCTCTTGCTGGAGACCAAGTTTGCGATGGTCCGGAGGCTCTCGCTTTTCGGTTTCGGGCTTCTGAGAGTAGAAGCGACTGCGCGAGAGGCATTGCGGACAAGTCCATTGTCGCTTGAGGGAGAGGTTTATAGCCGCCCGGGCGGTTCTTGGGCGGATCATGGCCGTTTACTCACGCAATGGCGCGTGTTGTATCCGTAGTTCTGCTAAAATCAAAGTCAAACCCACCTGAAGTCGTTGGATGACGCCTGGCAGCTTGTTACTGCTTAAAGCCTAGCAGACAGCCCGGGCCGCTATTCTTAGCGGTCAGCTATCGCCTATCGGGAGTCGGCAGGAAACAACCTGAACCGGGCATTTTCTGTGCTGATGACATTTGCTAAACGACGATGGCTTACGTATAAGTTCATTATAGTGTGAGAACCTTGACGCTGGAAGATTCAGTCAGATCATAAATAAATGCAAGTACAGTTGCTTACCGCATACAAGCCCCCAAAATTATAGCCTGAATGTTGAGTGTCTTTGTTCTGTAATGACCATGCCATTGACATTGTGGCATGGGTCTTTGTGCAACCCCTCCCCAACGCTAACAACCTAACGGAACCCCGCCATAAACCAAGCAACTACGTGAACATCGACTAGTCAAGATCCACGACTCTTGTTCATACCGCAATTTACTCCTCGCACTTTTTACAGACACATTCTTTATCTGGTTGCCATAGCTCAGGCCCCACGTCTCTGGCTTTTTCGACAAATATTGCGGCTCTCGCGGACATAAGCCGCCGCTGGCTCTCATCATGAGCTTCGCTATCGAAGTCCCCGGCGATGCGAATCCGCTGTCTCTGCAATCGCTTTATCAGACGTTGCTGGCCGCTGGTTCGACCACGAATAGTGCGCAGCGGCTTACGGCAGGGCAACAACTAGCATCGTGGGAGCTCCAGCCGGGATACTACTCTTCGTTGCAGGTGAGTCTATGAGCGATCCCAAACCGTCTATGCAAATACTAACCACCTTCTAGGCTGTTTACCTCGACAAGTCCCTTGCCTACGAAGCCCGATTTCTTGCCATTATACAGCTGAAGAATGGAATCGATCGGTATTGGCGGCTATTTAACCAAGTCAAAAACAGCATAAAACCAGACGAGAAGAGCTTAATACGCTCGCGACTGTTCGAAGGATCCATCGAGGAAGAACATACCAGCCTTGCCCTGCACAATGCCCTTGTGGTCGCAAAAATCGTTAGGATCGATTATCCTGGCGAGTGGCCAGATGCTATGGGAAATATTATTGAGCTCCTTCGTTCAACCCGAGATGGCAACCCAAAACATCTTCATGGCATCCTCGAGATCCTTCTTCGAGTAGTAAAGGAACTTGGAACAGCACGAATGCGAAAGAACCAGACCGCTCTGCAATCTGTCACCCCTGAAATCGTTCATGTTTTGTCAGAGATCTACTCAGAAAAATCACAGGCATGGATGGGCTTTCTCACGGGTGGACCCGGAGGTGAAGAGGAGGTCAATTTGGCTATGCAAAACAGCTTGCTTGCACTCAGGATTCTTCGTCGCCTTGTCATTATGGGCTACGAGCGACCCCACAGCGATAACACCGTTGAGCAGTTCTGGACTTTGTCACAGAACCAGTTCGGGCAGCTACTCAACTTCGTTAGCCACGACTCGGCTGTTCCAACAACTTACCAGGATATCGTTGGCAAGCACCTTCTTCAGTTTACAAAGCTACACATTGATATGGCGGACCAACATGCCGCCAGCTTTGTGTTCCTTCCCAACTCCATTCCTTTAGTTTTATCGTACTGGGAACTTGTTGCGAAGTTTGCTGAAGTATTTGACCAATCCGGTGGTATCCGGCAAGGACCTTCAGAGGCCGGATCAGCAAAGTCCAAGGTTGAGGGCCCTGTACTAGAGAGACTGGCTCTCAAGGGACTTCTTCTTCTCAGATCCTGCGTTCGAATAGCATTCCAACATGTTCAGACGTTCAGATGGAGAAGTCCAGAGACAAAAGCAGAGCAGGAGAAAGCCAAGACTCTCGTCAAGTCGGAACTCCTAAAGCCTGATCTAGTCATACAAATTGTGAACTCTATCATCACCCATCTTTTTGTGTTCCGTAAGTCGGACCTCGAAGGTTGGGAGGAGGATCCAGAGGAATGGGAACAACAGGAGCAAAGCGAAGGAAATGCTTATGAATGGGAAGTGCGGCCTTGCGCTGAAAAACTGTTCCTTGATCTCCTCACGAATTACAAGGAGTTACTAATTCCTCCCCTGCTGTCCTACTTCCAGACAGCACAAAACCCTCAGGCCGACATTGCTACCAAAGAAGCTGTATATACTGCAATGGGCCTTGCTGCTGCTCATGTTCATCAAGTGTTTGACTTTGATGGTGTTCTAGCCTCGACAATTGTCAATGATGCCCAACTACAGGGCGGTCTTTGCCAAGTACTGCGACGACGGATCGCCATCCTCGTAAGTCAGTGGGCGCCTGTCAAGCTGGACGATTCCAGCCGACCCATAGTCTATCAAATCTATCGGCATTTTCTCAACCCCGAGGACGAGACCAACGATGTGGTTGTGCGGATCACTGCGGCTAGACAACTGCGCTGGATTGCTGATGAACTTGACTTCAACGTCGATGCGTTCCTACCGTACACATCTGATGTTCTGTCACAACTCATCAACCTAGTTCAGGGTGTTGAGGTGGACGAAACCAAGCTGGCGATTCTTGAATCTATTCGAATCCTAGTGACCCGAATGGAAGAGCAAGTCTCACAATTCGGAGACCAACTCATGTCCGCCCTACCCACAGTGTGGGAAAAGTCAGGGGCTGAAGAGTATATGATCAAACAGGCAGTCACATCCATCTTTGCAGCCCTGGTTATGAGCATGGGTCCTGACTCTCAGCGCTACCAGCATTTCATGCTACCATTACTATCGGAGGCAGCTCGCCGAGGGTCAGACCTACATCTCCATCTAATCGACGAATCCTTGGAGTTGTGGAATAACATTCTGATGCAGAGCTATGCTCCGTTGGCTCCTGAGTTGATTAACTTGGCTGAACTTGCCCTTCCACTTCTCGAATATGATAGCGAGACTGCTTCTTTGGCGCTCACAGCTGTCGAGTCGTACATTCTTCTGGCTCCTGGTTCCATATTGGAAGACCGGCTGCGGCGCCCTACATTGAGCGCTTTGTCTAATATTTTGGATTCCAAGAGTCGAGAACAGGTTCGTTTGGGGACAAGTTGTATTGAGAATCTCATTCGAGCTGCTGTCGAGCTTGGTGGCTCTAGCGGTGTTGAAGTTATCTTGACGGATATGGTCGAGATTGGCTTCATGAACAAGCTTCTTGGAAACCTTCATGACGCCTGGGAATCACATCAAACTACAGGTCCCAACCGAAAGGTTAGCAAGCTCAGCACTATTACTGAGACAGACTATTTCGCAATCCTAGGACGCCTTGCTCTTTCTGAACCCACACTCTTCACCCAAATGCTGACCAATATGGGCTCTCTTGACCAGGTCTGGGCCTGGCTATCGTCTGAATGGTTCTCTCATATGTCGGGTATGGACCATATTGAGCGACAAAAGCTTTATCTTCTGGGACTTACAAGACTACTGGAACTGCAGTCGCCCGTGCAAGAGCTGGTCTTGAGCAAGCTCCAGGACTACTTTGACATGTGGATTAACGTGATTTCCGAGCTGCAGGACGGCGTCGCGAACGGCAGTGATACTCTGATTTGGGGTCCCTTGGAGCCCAGCGAATATGATACCCCCAAGATCGTCGCAGATCGCAACATGCATGCCAAGGACCCGGTGCACACTGTTCATGCGTTTGAGTTTGTCAAGATGCGCCTGCAGGATTTGGTGAACAGGGTTGGAGGCGAGCAGGCTTTCCAGGAGCAATGGGCAGTCAATGTTGACAAAGAGGTGCTGGACAAATTCCAGCTCATGGCGTCTGGAGTGCAGCAGCAGCAGCAGCAGCAGCAACAGCAACAGTAGCCTGGTAGACTTGGACATGACATTAGATTAAGAGATGGAGTTTGATCACAAGGAGGGGAATGATACACTGGAGATGGATTTACAGTAAAGCTAGACCATTGATACCGAACTCATATTAGACATAGGGCTTGTATCTTGAATGGCAAATCGTTCCTTGCGTTTGAATATAGTGATATCCAACAATTTGTTAATATATATTTGCTTCCATCCATATCAGTCATGTTCTGCGCACACCTTCTATAGCTTGCTCTGTCCCTCCTCGGGTATCTTAATAACAACCTTTCCCCAAGTTCCTCTACCTCCCAGCGCCTTCAACGCAGCCCCAGCTCTCTCCAATCCAACAAACTCCTCATCGGTATACTCTGTACCCCTGAGCTTACCCTCCTTAACAAGGCCCATAATTCCCTCCCAGACCTTAGGGATCATCTCCTTCTCGTGGATAGAATAAGCGCCCCAGTGCAATCCCACGATGGAGATATTCTTGAGGAGAACCTTGTTCATAGCTACCTTTTCAATCTTGCCTGCGGCGAAGCCGATGACGAGAATTCGCCCGTTCCACGCTGTACATTTGGTAGAGAGGTCAACTAGACCGACTGGGTCATACACAATGTCGACGCCGCGGGAGTTGGGGGTGAGTTTCTTCACTTGCGCGGGCCATGAGGCGTCGTTGTAGGAGATCACATGGTCGGCGCCGTATGACTTTGCGATGTCGAGCTTATGCTGCGTTGAAGCTGTCGCGATGACTGTTGCGCCAAATGCCTTGGCCACTATTCCACGTCAGTTTTCACATCGCAATACTCTGGGGTAATTCATACCTTGGACAGCTGCAAGACCAACACCACCAGCCGCAGCATGGACAAGCACATAATCACCCTTCTTGACACCAGCCCTGACTACGAGCGCACCATAACTCGTCGGCGCAGTGACAAACAGACCAGCAGCTTCTTTGAACGACCAGCCCTCAGGAACAGGGAGGAGGGTATTCTCTATAGCTCGGATCTTTGTCGCGAACGCGCCCTGAGATGCGCCAAAGACGCGCGATCCAACGGGGAACTTGGGCTTGGAGGAATTGGTGGGCGTGGCGATGACGGTACCTGCGAATTCGGCGCCGGCGATCCAAGGGAAGGCTGAATGAACGTTAATATTTTATTGTGAGAGTGAAGAGGCAGCAGGCTTACGGGGTTGGTTTTGGTATTTTCCCTGGATCTGTAGGATGTCGAAAAAGTTGGCTGCTGCGGCGTGTACTTGGATGAGGTATTCGTCTTCTGAGGGCTTGGGATCGGGAAGGTCGGAGACCTTGAGCTGATCAGGGCCCTGGTTGTTTGTTAGTTGAGGCTCATTTTCTGGGATTTTTGATGAGAATTGGGGTGTTTACTTTGAGATATTCTGTGATTTGAATGCCGCGCATGATGAAGGTATTGGTTGGGTTGTGAGTGTGAATCACCGCGAGTTAAAGCCTTGGCCGTATGCAATTGTGTATGAGTATGGAGTATGGAGAAACGGATTAGATTGGTGGTCACTAAGATGTTGCGAAAAGAGAAATCACGGTTGATGAACTGAGGATAAGTAAAAGACGACAGGTTACAGATAAAGATTTAATGGCTGACGTCGGTTACCTTGTCGCGGCGAGTCTGGGGTTACGCGGGGAAGACATCCATGAGCCGAGGCATCTTCCCCAGTGATCGGCCCCAAGTTCACTAACATGATGCAGGACAAGGTAACATAGGTACAGTACAACATTCCAGCTTCAGGACATAAATTACTACTATTAGCCACATCCAATTACCACCAAGTAGTCACGATAAAAATTCACAATTCAACTGCTCTGAAGAATTATGTACCAGCCTGATATCAACCGCTCCATTCTTCGCTTGGGAGGTATCTCTCCCAGTGTCACCATGTATTACTTGACTTATCTGGCCTATCTCCCACGTAAAATGCCACACCTTGCTGAGCTGAGCGAACACTTGAACACCAAAGCTTTCATCTTAAGTATGCAAATTAACCGCTAAGCAGGTGCTCGATAGCACCCTGAACACTCCCGCCGCTTCGTCTCAGTGCCTCAACGTTTCGGTCAAAGTCGAAGAACCCCATATCATTCAACTGACGTAGCTGCTCAGCATAGCGCTCTTCGGGGGGTCGGTTGTCGGCAGGGGCCGCAGCTGGGGCTGCACCACCCAGTCCTCCGCCACCAAACATTTGCATCATCTGCTGCATCATCTCAGGGTTCATGCCAAAGGGGTTGCCGGGCTGCGTGGTTCCAGGAGGAGGAAAGAGTGCCGCGAAGGGGTTCGCGGGAGGCGGGCTGGTGGTCGAACCCTGCTGGGCGCCTCCTTCGCTGGGCGTTGTTCCAGAAGCTTGCGCACCGCCAGAGCCACCCGTAGCACCTTGGCTGGGTGTGGTTCCTGAGCCTGTCTGGCCAGTCGTACCCGCATTCTGACCTTGACCCCCAGCTCCGTACAATGAACCCAGGCCCTGGAGTTGCTGCATCAGTTGAGAGAAGTCAGGCTGTGCTCCTCCACCCTGCTGACCCCCCATGATGCCTGACAAGAGTGGGTTCGCGAAAGGGTTTTGCTGGCCTTGTTGGGGCTGCCCATCGCTGCCCTGTGCATTACCTCCACTCGCTGCTCCTTGAGGTGTGGTGTCAGTGGCCCCAGGAGCGGGAAATCCACCAGCTTCTCCGCCTTGCATATTGCGCTGCATTCGCATAGCTTGGCTCATCATCTCGGGGCTGCTCATCATTTGTCTCATAAAGGGAGAACTGATGATCTCCCGGGCGTTGGGGAGGTTTCTGAGCATAGGGTTCGAATCGATGAGCATGTTGATGAAGTCGGGGTTGTTGAGGGCCTCGTTCATGGATTGTTGGACATTGGGATCGGACATGAGTCGCTGAATGCGAGCCTCGTCCATAGGGGCACCCATCTGAAAGTGTATGTCAGCAAGGAGATACAAGATACTTAAGATATTGGCATTACACGTACACCACCATCGGGACCGAACATATCAGGTCCGGGAAGACCGTTTCCAAATCCAGCATATCTAGCACCAGTCAATCCAGCGAACGGCTGGTTCGCTGTGCCAGAAGCCATATTGGCGGGAGCAGGTGTCGATCTGGAGGTGCTGGCGGCGGGAGTCTGGTTGGGCTGTTGATTGCTGGCAGCGCTCTTGACCATATGGATTGTGTTATTATGCTTAATCTTGTAGGTGCTTAAAGCATCGTCGTTCTTCATGACTCGGCCAGAGTAGATCAGGCGTTGTCGGTCAACAGGAATGTTCTCAAAGTCCTCGCCCGCAAGCTTGGTCTTGAGGTCAAGAACAGTCGCTGTGTCGTTCATGGTGACATTGTGGGTGCTCTCGGATGATGTTTTCACCTTGAAGGTGATCTGGGAGTCACTGCTCGGTTCGGGGTTGTCGGCCATCGCGGAGACTGACGATATGGCGTGTCGCGGCGCAACGAGATGGTTGAGAAGCGATAGTGGGAGGGGTTGAGCAAGAGCGGGGAGAGCTCTTGGGGATTTCTAGAAGGTGTAATATGATACGATCGCGGTGGTTGTATTCGAAAATGCTCTTAATGGTGAAAGTTTGCAAGTTTTATTATGCAAGAGGAAGATTACGTCTCAGGCTTAGGAGTCCAAAGGCAAAGTTGAAAGCAGGTAATTCGAGCGAAGCCTGGAGAAGGAGGGTCCGGTGCTGGGTTGGATGGATCTGGATGCTTGGCTTTCAACTCCAAGGGCTCAGGTGGTACTGTCACTAACTTATGGGGATAGTGACGTGGGGCAACTTTTGCTGCCAATGACGCGCTGTGGATAATCTAGAACTGGAAACTAATAACGTCAAGGTGTTGATTGATTAATCAGGTACGTTAGGAGTTGGAGAATTATAAAAGATGTGCCTTAAGAATGTTTATATAAAGTAATTAACAAAAGGCATAAATTTGTATACAATAGCAGTTTATAAAGAACCATTCGTCTTCCAACCACCCATTTCACAAGGACACCTTTCGTATTCCATTGCGGTCCATTACATTCTATAGCTAGATTACTCGACTATCCAAGACAGGTATTCCTCATTTTCGGAACGGAGCATAGACACGATGTCTCTTTAACCGGCAACGAGGACGTCATCAATAAAGGTTTTCCTCTTCCACATAGATAGACAGGCTGTGCTTCGTAGGTTTAGGCTGTGTATAAACGTATGCTGGAAGTAAAGGCCTCACACCCATGGATGCATGTACTCTTGAGCTGAAAAGTACGGATAAGATGAATGAGGCCAGCAGAGGATGGTTCGGGTTCTTAATTCTCTAAGCCTTTAACTCCGATTGCCTGCAACGGGTATGGTTGTTCAACGATCGTATCCTATTCTCATGTTATTAAGTTGGTGTTGAGTTTAATCCAGGGTAACCAATTAGCGCGAGGAAATAGTGTACCGTTGCTCAACTGAGTTCAGTTGAATAATTAACTTCACTCCACTACCTTCAACACTCACCATCACTTCCATCTCATCCGTAAGCTCCATCAACAGTAAAAATGCCCTGAATCGATCTATCGAAAGTCACAAAATCTTATACACTAGCAAGGGTTGGCGCGTGCTCAAACTCAAGTTTGTTCAGATAACGGCATGATCAACACCAAACCATGACCCAAAGTTCATCATGATTCAAGGCATCTTTTACGCCAGGTTCTTCCCTCAAGAGGGTAATTTCACAAGCCAGAATGCTCATAAGAATCACCATGTTAATATAACACAGGGCCCAAGGTGGTCGCCCAGTCTCCCGCAGGCTGCATCACACCCGTCGACAACTCAACTAAACCTCCTCTGATCGATTTCGATGTGCTTCATGAGTACATCATCCCAAGACAGGCCTTTTGCAACCGTTACCTCACCATCAACACACCCGACGGAAAGTACACCGTCTTAGGATACCCTGTTGTCATCCCCAACACAAAGTATCTCCGAAATGAGTTCATTTTCAACTTTGGCCTCGTCCTCGACGCTGACGTCGATCACGTCCCGTATGAGCGCGTTGTTCGAGGTCTCGCTTCTACCTTTTCCGAGATGGAGAGGCAGAATGAGTACCTGAGTCAGAATGCAGAGACCAAGGGCTCGGGAAGGAGGCCTATTGACAGTCTACTGGAGATCGTCAAGGAGGATTTGGACAATTATGGAGAGTGCATGATTCCAGTTGGTAAGTCTTGCCATTGATCGTTCAAGTAGAGCTTATACTCAACTTCTCACAGACGAAGCCAACACTATCAACATGAAACTCTTCCCTCATCACGTTGATCCTCCCAGGGTTCGAGGCTGGCATGTCCCAGTCCCCAAGGCCAAATTTGCCGATATTATGGATCCGACCTGGGATCTTACCCTCCAAAAAGTCATATCACACATCGATGGCGTCTCTGATGTTCGGCGGATCGCCCACGCAGCATCTGTCTCACTCGAGCTCGCCAAAACCGCCCTCCGCCATCTTCTATACTACGACACCATTCTCCTCCTCGACATGTTCTTTTTCTCCGCTTGCTATGCCCCACGCCCTGGAATCCATGACTTTATTCGAAATGTCGACGGTATGGTTGATGAATGCGCTGCTTATGTGTCTCACGGGCGTGGCCTTGTGAGTAACTATCACCTCATCAAACTCATGTCTACTTTTGCTCCTGGGAAATCTGTTATAGAATGGCTTAAGGTGCATCAAGACTCAGGCTTTGAGGTCCTCCGGTTTGTTGATGTCCGCCGATTTGTCCAGTTCGGTATCATTAAAGGCTGCATTTATCGCGTTCATAAATTCGTCGTCTCCAAGCAGTATCTGGCTGCCTTGGCATCTGGCCAGAGCCGTCCTATCGAAGGAGGAGACCCGCTGCAGAAGTACACTGATGGTTGTCATCACTTTGATCAGATCATCACTGAGCAGAACATGACGGACAGCGATATCATGGAAAAGCTCAAGAAGTTGCCGGTTCCAAAGGGGGATTTGGCAGTCTTCTACAGATAGATCCAGCATAGTTTCATACCCATGAGGTTTATACATTTTACATCATTTCTATGGTATCATGCAGATTACAATATAGTACAGTGTCATCTTACACGGCGGACGTACGCCAATACTGGACATATCCCTCCTTATTTTTCGGAACCTCCCGATCTGTACCGATCGCGTATCTCGTGCTTGTCGGGCAGTTCAATATTGGGGTTGTTGGCGACTTTGAGCTGGTCCTTCTTCCGTTGCGCAATCCTGGCAAGTTCTCCGTCCGATACTTTCTTGCCGTCCGCTTCCATTTCCTTCTTCAACTCTTCCTTCATCCTGCGGAGAAGACCAGTGCCGGCCTGGCCTGGGTAGATCTGGCCGCTCTTCTTCCACTTCTCTTCGTCGATGAGCTCGACAATACGCACATTGTGCTTGCCCTTGCGCATGATGAGCATGCGGTTATCGATAAGGAACTTGGCGGTCTCCTCGGGAAACCACGCCTTCATGGGCGTCCAGGACAGGTTTCCAGGGACAAGACCTCGCTTCTGACCGGGCTGGGCGGCGATATAGGCACCCTGCTGACTGAGCAGACGCTGGCCTTCACTGCTGCTGGAGGCGAGGCCGCAAGCGTGGAGGATCTTGGCCGGTGACAGGTCCATGATAGAGCGAGGAAGTTGGATATCGCTCCTCGGGGCGTTGTTGGGCGTGACAATGCCAGTTTCCGATGTCGGCTCGTTGACAATACCACTGGGGAGCTTAGTGCCGAAACGGAATTCGTGCTGCTTCGCCTCCTTGAGAGCCTTTTGCGAACCGTGAATGAGAGAAACAACGTCAAAGGCAAGTGTGTGCTGTGCTTTACGTTCCTGGGGGTTCGCTCTGTGCTCCTCCATTGTCTTGGCGATCTGCTCCAGAGGCATGAATGTGAACATCTTGAGCAGCTTCTCCACCTCCTCGTCGGAGCGTCGAACAAAGTATCCGTACAAGTCAAATGCCGTTGTCTTGAACTCATCCAACCACACAGCGTTGCCAGCGCTCTTACCAAACTTGGCACCGGACGAGTCAGTCAATAGAGGGACGGTAAAACCGACTGGCTCGTGCTCCCAAGTCGTTGGCATCTTCAGGTGAGGAGCTTCCTCAGTTTCGCGAATGGTCTTGAGGGCGTCGATTCCGGCGGTGATATTGCCGTACTGGTCAGAACCTCCGATCTGCATCTGGATGCCAAGTTTATTGTACATGTGCCAGAAATCCCAACCTTGAAGGAGAGGGTACATGAATTCGCCCAATGACATGCCGTCACCTTCAGTCATCTTGCGCTTTACGCTGTAATATCAAGTCAGAGTCTTAAAAATGATTGAGTCTGAAGGGAAAACTCACGTATCCTTAGCCAGCATGGGTCCAATTCTGGTATGTCTGGCTATCCTCTTGGCGAAATCGTATAGTGTGAGGTTTCCCAACCACATATTGTTGTTCAACAACCGATGTGTGGCAGCCCAGTCATCCGCGTAGCCGTACTTTTTCTTTAAGATGTGAACATTTTGCCATAATCTTGTCAACTGCACATGTATCTTGGTGATGTTCTTGGAAATGTCGGCATTGGAAAGAATCTGTCGGCTCTCGAGACGGTCGGTAGGGTCACCAATACGCGCAGTTGAGCCACCGATCAATGTGACAGCAGGATAACCATGGAACCACATCCAGAACATAGGCATGAGAGGTAGCAAGTGACCAACATGCATTGAATCGGCGGTGGGATCGATACCGACGTAAGAACCTATTCGTTTGACTCGCATAATCTCCTTGATCTTTTCTGGGGATCTGGGTATAAGTTAGACATAAGTTCGCTTGAGCATCATGGGCAGTGTCGCATGCATACCCTGCTACATCCTTGATATATCCTCGCTCTTGAAGAACATCCCATGTATGCGGAATCTCGCCATTCTCAATCCTTTGGGCCCTTTGCTTCCATCGCTCTTCGCCCTCTGCAACTTTGTTAAGGTATGTTGTCGCAACGTATCGAATTTGGATGGATCGTTGCCTGTTAAGACATCTCGAATATATGGCAGGTCTTGTGGGCGCAATTCTCGAGACGACGGCGCGAGTCGCCATGATTGAGGATTTGAGCAAAGCGCTCAGATTAGGATAGAAATGAAAGAGAGAAAGGAAAAAAGATGGACAATGTAAAAATTCCCGATCGTAGAACAACCTCCACGCCTGGGCAATAGCTTGAAGCTGTTAGCCCCAAAAAATTCCCAAGCGACGTCGGACGAGATGTTCCTCAAAAGAGTTGACCAATCAGAGACAAGTTCAAGAAGCGAGCGCTATTGGGTCTCAGCGGGCATCAAGTATCCACACCACAGGGAAACCTTCGGGATGCAGCCAACCAATCACAGAAAAGGTAATTCGAGATCCTCGGCAATGGGGCTTCCAGTTCCGAATTGAAGGATCCCAATAGCCTACATCATCAACTCTGCTCACGAAACAAACGCCCTTCGAAGCAGCCAGCAATTGAGCGCCGCGACAACAACCGCAAGAATCCTCCGAATACTTCACAATGGCCTCAATTGCGCGTTCCTCTCTGCTTAGGCAGACCGCTATGGCTACTCGATTGGCCGCTGCCCCCGCGACCCGAAGCACCTTCATGCCTAGCATCCGTACTCAGCTTAAGGGTGTTGCGGCTTTCCACAACACTGCTCGACGATCTGCTATTCTCCCTCCTGGACCCCGTATGTTGCAATATCTGTATATCTGAAGCTTCTGCTAACCATATATTACAGAGCGCATCGAGGGTGGTGGTACGAATCAACTTATCCCGAAGCTGAATCGCAACTCAACGGCTTCATATGATACAAAGCTTAGTAGCTAACATATTCCTTAGTCAACGACCCTGCCCCCATCCCCGAGCCCAACGCCGCCCACGGTTCCTACCACTGGACATTCGAGCGTCTCCTCGCCGCCGGCCTCGTCCCCTTGACCGTCGCTCCCTTCGCCGCTGGCTCTCTCAACCCTACTCTCGACGCCATCCTCTGCAGCATTCTTCTCCTCCACTCCCACATGGGCTTCCAGCAGGTCGTCATCGACTACATCCCCTCAAAGACCTATCCTGGCCTCCGCAAGGTCTTCACCTGGCTCCTTAACGCCGCCACAGTACTTGTCGGTGTTGGTCTGTACGAGTTCGAGACCAACGACGTTGGTATCACCGAGGCTGTTAGACGGGTCTGGAAGGCGTAAAGTGGTGCAGCGTTGATTGATGCGTGTGTATGAAGGAAGGATGTGAATGGCGGTATTACTTGTCGCGCAGGTTTGTGACTGCAGGCACCTGTATAGAAAATTTCCCTTTGAGTTAACGAAGATTGCGTCAATTTCACATACGACGGTTCTTTTCTTACACTGTTCTCGGCAGTAACATGTGCGATCGCTATGACAACCTCATGTTCGCGGATGGGTTTAATAACGGCAATGACGTTGACTACCAGTTACGGCAAGTTGCTTAGTGAAGCTGCGCGAAATCAATTGTATTGTTATTCTGCCTTGCTTGCTATTCTTGTGTCACAGTTTCCATGATATCAATTTCCCAAATTCAAGTCAATTCCAACTATCATGATCAGATAGTCAACGACGTAATCTCAGACCCTCCAGCTCGATCCATCTCAGGTGTAGGAGGAGGCAAGTTCTCTGACTTGGTACAAATCCAGCAACTAGCATACATGTTGACACGGTCGATGCAAGCTCCGTCAGTGCGGGCACCATGTCGCTTGGGCGTGAAGCCGTGGCTCTCAAACTCTTTTATATACCAAGGGGTCAACGCAGAAGAACGCAACAGCACACGTCCGCCCATTGCCAATGCTCGGTTAAGCTTCGTGATCTGAGCGGCAGCGGCTCGAGAGCCAGTATCAAACCAGTCCATGCTGTCCATGACAACAGCAACAGTCAGAGTACCAGGGGTGATGCGTGCAATAACCTCCTCTAGCTCATCGGTATGGATGCGGAGACCGTCGAGAGCGCTAGGGCGTGACAGCTTTGCGTGGGCCTTGGGGCTGAGATAATCAGGGTGGCACTTGCGAGAGAACTTGCCGTCCATGCAGACATAGTAGTAAGGGTTATCGGCAGCGATGTGAGTCTCCTCGGCAACAGGGTCGAGAGTGTTGACCATGTAGTGCCAGATAGCATGAGAACGAGTATTCTTGGCAGCGGGCTTGGGACCTTTGACCAGATCTGAGTCAGCATGATCAGCCTCAATCATGGCCAACTGGTTCTTGGGAACACCGAGAGCTGCCCATAGGAAGCTCTCCTGAGAAACAACCAGGTTGCACACAAGCTTAGATAAGAGCGCGGGGCGAATCTTCCTACGCCAGGTCTCTCGCTGCTCGTTGAGGGTCTTGGCCTCAAGGAGTTGCTTCACAGCCTTTCTAAGACCGAAGATTCGAGCAATCCAGCGGAAGACACGAATGGCGTGGCGAGAACCACCAGTATCATAGAGACCATAACCACTGCTGTTCTGGAAAACATGGATGTTCTTGAGCCAGTACTGGAATGCACGACCAGAAAGATGAGGAGAGAGCTTAGTGATAAGCAACTCGCGGAAGTGAGGGTGCTTGCCATCTCCAAAGATTTTCCAAAAGTCTTCGTATGGAAGAGCAGTGTAAGAAGCTGCCTTGAGTTCGAGGAGATGATTCTGAGTGGGGTTCAGATCAACAGCATGAACTCGGGCGGGACTCTGCAGGAGGTACGACAAGATGTTATCACCAGCAGAAGTAATGGCTAGGACCTTGTCATCAGCACCCAGCTTCAACAGGCGTTCATCGACGCGAGTGTCCTCCCATGTGAAGGCATAGATATACTCGTCCTTGAACTGGGTGTGCTTTGGGAGCTGCTCATCGTAGTAGATGCGCCAATGGTGGTTTTGGTAGAAGAAAGAAGGAAGAGGCAGGTTGGATGAGAGGTTCTGAACAGCCGTGAGGAAAGCCTTAGAACGAATCTCAGGCGCAGACCTCTCGATGGCTCGTGTCAAGGCATCTCCGTGGTTGACGGGATACAAGTAAGGCGATTCAGTAACCAGAGCATCGATGCGCTCGACAATCTCGTGAGGGAGACTCGAAGATGAAAAGGGTTTCTTATGGCATCCAAGCCAGATGTAGTAGGGGATAGCTCCCAGGCCCTTGTTACGAGTGTTGACATTGAGAACAGTACCAAACTTGTACTCAAGATAATCCCGGCGACTGGGCTCAAGACCAACACGGTCGAGGTCAAACCAAGAGCGCCAAAAGCTTCGTGACAAGAAGTTGACATGTCTGTCCACAAAGCCACCCGTGTAGTTCCGGAAAGCAAAGTCGGTCTGGTTCTGGACGTAGAAGTCGACAACGCCCATGATGCCTTGGGGCGATAGGAGCGAAGTCACAGAGTCAATGACCGAGTAGTAGTCGGGCTGGTACTTAGTTAGCGCTCGTTGTTCAAAAATGGTTGTAAACACTCACAATCATAGACAAGCTGTATGACATGGTGATCAAATCCGCTCCACCAAAGTCTGGACGCGGCTTGTCAAAGTAGCTCAAGGCTGGAGATCGAGGTGGGATTGGTTGTGAGGGCATGCCAGACTCGTAATCCTCCAGACGAAACTTGCGAGCATCCTCGCAAACAACCTTGACATTCTTCCAGCCAAGGCGTTCAAATCGCTTTCTAGCCACTTCACAAAGAGAAGGGGAGAAGTCGACAAGGTATACGCTCGAGAAGAAGGTTGGAACATCGACAAATGCGCCCATGGCTTCGATGTTGAAGCCAGTGCCGCCGCCAATCTGTAAGACAGCACATCAGTCATTTGTTGAGTAATCTGGACACCAATTACACTCACATCAACCCAGATTCGCTTATTCTTTTTGCTGACCTTGGAGTTGGTCTCCTTCAGCTTCGCCTGAAGCTGTGCAGCGACAAGAGCGAGCATATCCTCACGGCCACGGAGGAGGAGCTTTCGAGTAGCATCATAAGCCCCGGCTTGCTTCTTGTAAAAGCTCTCAAGGGCGTCTTGCTGGTTGCCCTTGGTACCGCCCTGGTGGGGTTTGATGAAAGAGGAGTAGAAGAAGAGGAAAAAAGATTTAATCAACCCTGGGGCTTCGTCCTGGTTCTTCCTGGAGAAGGCTGAGGTAAGGCAGAGCGTGCTTAGAGTAGCTGCAACGATACCGGCCACAAGAGACTGGGCGTTAGCCAGAGATAACATGTTACCACCCTAGTAGCTTGATTAGTAGGAGCCAAGGTTGGAGATTAAGTAGGTACGTACATGAGAAGCCATGGTACTCTCTCATGATATGCTGAGAGAATAATTGTTGAAATAATGGAGCTATAAAGCTGTGTTGAAAGCTGTTCGCACGACCAAGTTGAAGATGAAGGAAATCCTGGGAACAAGACCACGGCAGTCCAGGGCTATATACGTCGAGGCACGCGAGTTTGAAACCAAGCATAACTGGCCTGGAATCCAATTCGGGTAAAAGAGTCTCGGTAGAATGGCCATTGTGCACAATCGCCGGCTCTGACGCCTCACATACGAAGTGCTCGACGCCAATCTACTTGCTCATGCGTCTGTAGGTCCCTGTTGATCAGCTCAACCCCACCAGATAGTCATGATGACCCCGCCGCCAGGGCTCACTCTGGGCATGAGCAAAGAGGTGGACAATGGGGGTGGGAGCCAATGACTGAAGCACATGTGCAAAGTTGATTGAGTTTCAGGGGCCTTGCAAGGCGGCGGCGGCAGCAAACATGTGCCATCCTTCGTTCGTTGTGAAGACTTGCTCTAGTTTATAGCGTGTGAGTGGGGTATATAGGTAGTTAGTACGGGTACTGTAGATTTGTTTCAATTGAGCGTTGACGACGATTACGGTGTTGAAGTCATTGAGTGACGGAGCCACTGAGTATGGGTTCAGTCTCATGTAAGAGCCTGGATCTCCAATGGCATTGGTCTGTGGATGCATCAATCTTCACTTGAAGATTGAGTGATTACCATAAGAATTATCTTCTTGCATGTGAAAACAAAGAAAATACCACACACTCTTTCTTGCTAAGATGAGCCATGCTTGGTGTTTTCGTATTAGTCGGGTCGTCGTAAACGGCATGCCCATCAACCAATCAGAGAAGAGTAGGCCACCACATGGAGCCATCAACACCAACGTACGGACACATACGTAGTGTAGTATAACGGCCCATTAGCATCGGACGGGCATGCGGTAGATAGAGTGATAGACGCTTTGTTACAACAAAGCAAAGACCAATTGACTTGCGCGGGAGTTTTCGGCTGCAACAGCCACCTCCATGCCTATCGAGCTCAGCGTTTGTCGAGTTCCCTCAGGGTCCAGATATGACGAAGTGAAGAAATTCCGGGGTAGTTAGGCCTGTGCACAATCAATGGATTTCTCCTGTCTTCAACATAGACTGGCGAGCACGATAGCCTTGAGACCACTTGGTTCAACCATGGAAGGCTCTTGGAGCTAATCGACAATCTTAAACAGTTGAATAAATGGCCTACGTAATCTGAAGTCCGGTTTCTCTGATTCGCAGGCTTCCTGGAGAATATGCCGGCTCTTTGCATTTATCGGACGGCGAGTCATTGTTTGTTTATGCAGCCTGTGAAAAGTTACAGCGGGGAAAGTGTAGTCGTCTCGAGCTAAAAACGATAGCATATCTGGCTGAATGTTCGCGATAGCCAGCGGTGTTGACAGTTGATTGTTGAGGTCTTAGCTATGGTAGGTAACCTTTCTCTAGGGTAACTAATATCGACTTCACTCTTCCCCACTGCTTCCCCTCAGATGCCCTGCCTGGGATCCCACATCAAGGGGTAGGTACGTACCTCCATTAAATAAGCTTGTGACGCACGTTGATAGGATCGCGCGATCCGAGCCGTGTCGTTCCTGCCTGTGGTTGATCCGGTCGCGATTACCATCGAAACATCCACCTCACCTCTGATTTTATCTCATCAAATCACAAACTCACACTTAACCGACATCGTAATCAAAGACAGAGAAAGCTGCGCTGGCTCTCCTCTTAAACACCCGCGATAATGCCTCCGGGGTCAAGTCAGAAGGGAACCGGCAAGAAGAACTCGGCCATACCCAAGCAGAGCCGCAACACGACACCGGCCCCAGTCGCGACAGCTAGTCTCCCGCCGCAGGAGTTTTACGATCCCGACTATCTCAACACCAGAGTTATACTTTTTCGCAACCTTACATACGATGATATCGTCGACCAATCCGCCTTAAATGCGACCATCCCAGATTCGAAGAGCCTCGATGGCATGATTGAACGGTTAAAGAGCTTAACTAATATTATGGAAAAGCGCTCAACATTCTATGATCGCGGTATGAGACATTTGGCGGACGAGCGCAAGAAACGACCCTCCGAAGATTATGGGAGCCGTGCCGATGGTGAACAAGAGGGAAAACGACCAAAGCACAAAAGAAAGAAGCCTG
This sequence comes from Fusarium torulosum, assembly GCA_900312805.1. Taxonomy (NCBI): domain Eukaryota; kingdom Fungi; phylum Ascomycota; class Sordariomycetes; order Hypocreales; family Nectriaceae; genus Fusarium; species Fusarium torulosum. Next base: position 20,434 of record ONZP01000057.1, on the reverse strand, counting down.
ATACACTGGCACCACAGGAGACCAATATTGGTATGTTTTTTCCCCCACGAAAAGCCTGAGGCATGCGCCTGGTGGCAGACGGCTGTCACTGGCAGAAACTGGCAACCAGTTTAAACTCGAGTTCCCACTAATTTTCAATAGAACGTTCATCACCGATGCGAGATTCGAAAAACCGCAAACAAGACCGCGACCCAAGTTCTCCCTTATCCCCCGCACGCGCCGGTTCACCCTCAGCGATGGATGTCGACAAGAAGGCCAAAACCGAAGAAAAGGAGGACGAGGAAGAAGAAGAAGAAGAGTCAAGTTCTGAGGATGAGGGTGCTCCACCTCGTCGCGAACAGCCTCAAGCCATGACTTTTGGCGAAGATCCTTCAACTTTCCCTGATCCCACCATCTACGAAATTCGACCTACATATCCCGGAATGCCCGATGAGGAGCGCAAAGAAATCTACTCCGTCGCAAGATATCCTCCATCAGATCTCGCCGATCTTATAGCGGGCGATCCACCAGACAAAGACTTCAGCAACGCAAAGCCCAACAGTCAGATCAACTTCACCACTTTCTCAACATATGTTGAACCGTACTTCCGACCATTTTCCGAGGAAGACCTAGCCTTCCTACGAGAACGAGGAGATCGCGTGACACCCTTTGTCATGCCTAAGCGCGGCAAGAGACATTACACAGAAATATGGGCTGAGGAAGATGGTGCTATGTCGATCGATGCACCACAACAAGGGCGCGATAAGCTACCGCAGAACCAGCCGCGAGGAAGCATAGACAACATGGATGATGATGTTGGAGAAACGGACAAGCTATCTGTTGGCCCTTGGTTAACCCGGTTGATGCAAACACTTCGCCCAGAAGCTCGAGCACAGTCTGCAGAAGACAAACCGACGATAAATGGCACTACCAATGGAGACATCAGCATGAACGGCGATGCAGATGCCGAAGACAAACCTGCAAGCTTGGACGGCAAACCGGTCCAACAGCCTGCGGCCTTCATGCCCGAGTCATCGACTGAGTCCTGGAAGAAGGCGTCGCATCCGAAGCTGGAGTATTCGCAGGTTGATGAGCGTATCAAGCAAGAGCTTAGACACATTGGATTTCTGCCTCTAGAAGGATTTGAAGCAGAGTACGACGGCCATTACGACGATGAGGTGGCAGCGAGACTGCGACTTTTGCAAAATCGACTCAAGGAGCAAATGTTGATCAACGGTGCGCGCAAATCTCGCCTTACGGAACTTGTGCGTGAACGCATGGCCTATCAGGAATACCAGACAATATTGGAGGATCTCGATTCTCAGGTACAGGCCGCATATCTCAAAAGAACTCGGACTATGGGTAAGAGCAAAAAGACAAAACGGCCTGGAGGTGCGGGTGGTGGTAGCCACTTTGTGGGTGGTGCTGCGGGTACGGCTCGACCTGGCATTGGCGATCTTACGAAGACACTTATGGAGCGTCGGAAGCGATGGATCGATACCATCGGATCAGTATTTGACGATGAAAGCCTGCGCAAGGTTCCGAGAATATCAGATCCGGAGAGTTCCATCTTTAAACCGACGGATATGACCGAACTAATGAACAAAGAAAAGGAGCAGTGGGATGAGGAAGTGGAAGAGGAATAGCGGTCCTATCTGTTTCAGTCCTAGGCTCTGATTTTTAAATTTGTTTTCTCTACTGTTGCGGTAGACTTGATTTGCAGAAAGGCGTTGGACGGTATAGGATGGAGTTGAAACCACGATTATATGTCATGGATACCACATCATTGTTTGCTCTTTGATTCTGGAGGATATGGTAGTACGAAACGCTTGGAATTGCAGCTGTACTGAGGGTCTAACACAGTCCTGTCACGAGCCTTTTACTATTTGAATTAGAAGTCAATGCTATGCTATAGTATGGACTGGACTTCTCGAAGCGTTATCAGCTATGTATAAAAGTATACATAATGAACAACTTCTGAACCAATGGTTGACTGGAATGAGTGTATTTAATGATGTCAACCCACTGTCAAGAACGCGCGCAAGTATATGACCAATGGATCTGCCTTTACTTATCAGTGGAATCAACCCAAAGAAGTCTGTTATCTTGAGATACAGTGGGGGAAGTACATAATTACAGTAAGGTACGACAAGTAAACTAGGGATATTACGCCTGAATAAGCCATGGGCAAAAAGTTAGGCTACTCTTGAATCGGCTATTCCGTGCCGAGAACTACAACTAGAACCCCTCCTCTTTCCATATCTCAATCCTTTTAACCTCTTGCTAGCTAAAAGAGCTTATTATATCATAAAGATGCATCTGGTACCTAAAGAGGTTCGTCCGTCCAAATTCGCCAAGACTGGAGACCCAGTTTGCGGAGTCGTGTCGTTGGCTGGACACATGTCCGTAGCAGGGTTGTTGAGGCTATGGTAACAGAGCAACACTCTAACTTACTCTATAGATCGACAAGCTCGTCATCTCTCAGCTGGGCGTGCTTGCTCAGAGGAGGTTGGCGAGAGGTGTTAAGTTGAACCATTCAGAGGCTGTGGTGAGTAATTGCTGCGACTCAATGTCGGATCTTGTTGAGAGATGTGAGCCGATGGCCATGACTAACACACTGGAATCTAGGCTCTCATTGCTAATAATCTCCATGAACTCATCAGAGATGGAAACCACACTGTTGCTGACCTCATGGCACTGGGTGCAACGATGCTAGGGCGTCGTCATGTTCTACCTTCTGTCTGCACCACTCTTCATGAAATTCAGGTCGAGGGCACCTTTCCATGTGGTACATATCTCGTCACAGTCCATAATCCCATCAGTTCAGACGATGGAGATCTGCGTCGTGCTCTTTATGGAAGTTTCCTTCCAGTGCCAGACAATAGCGTCTTTCCCATGGCAGCTGCAGAAGAGTACCAACTCGATAAACAGCCTGGTGTCGTGGTGCCTGTCAAGACCAAGAAGATCAGTCTTAATGAGGGCAGGAAGAGAATCCGGCTCCAAGTGACGAGTACGGGTGATCGGCCTATACAAGTTGGGTCGCATTATCACTTCATCGAGACAAACCCGCAACTTGAGTTTGATCGTATTCGCTCATACGGTTACCGACTGGATATCCCGGCAGGAACATCAGTACGATTTGAGCCTGGAGATACCAAAACTGTTACCCTTGTTGAGATTGGCGGTAATCGTGTGATCCGCGGCGGTAACAACCTCGCGTCGGGCGTCGTCGATCTTTCACGCAGTGACGAGATTCTCGCTCGGTTGCAAGAAGCTGGATACGCCCACAGGCCGGATCCTGCAGGCGACATGGCCCATATCGACGTCTTCCAGATGGATCATGCCTCATATGCGACCATGTTTGGGCCTACAACTGGAGACCTTGTTAGACTTGGCAGCACAGATCTTTGGATCAAAGTCGAGCGCGACGAGACTGTTTATGGAGATGAGTGCAAATTCGGCGGCGGAAAGACATTGCGTGAGGGAATGGGCCAAGCAACTGGAAGGTCTGACGCTGAGACGCTCGATCTCGTAGTGACAAATGCTCTTATTGTTGACTGGACAGGTATCTACAAGGCAGATATCGGAGTCAAAGAGGGTATGATTGTGGGTATTGGTAAAGCAGGCAATCCAGATGTTATGGATGGTGTAACAGACGGAATGGTCGTCGGAAGCTGCACAGACGTCATCGCAGGCGAAGGAAAGATTGTTACCGCGGGTGCCATCGACTCGCATATTCACTTTATCTGTCCCCAGCAAATACCCGAAGCACTTGCATCTGGTGTAACCACTATGCTCGGCGGCGGTACCGGTCCAAGGTTAGTCCAATGCCCCTCCAACACGTTACTCCAGAAGCTTATCATTACAATAGTGCTGGAACCAACGCGACTACTTGCACACCCGGCGCTCACTACATGCGTCAAATGCTTCAAGCGTGTGATCAGCTGCCTATCAACATTGGCATTACAGGTAAAGGCAACGATAGTTCTCCCGAGGGTCTGCGTGAACAGGTGAACGCTGGTGCATGTGGTCTTAAGCTTCACGAGGACTGGGGATGCACGCCAGCTGCTATCGATGCTTGTCTCGGTGTCTGCGATGAGTTTGATGTTCAGTGTCTTATCCATACTGACACGCTCAACGAGTCTGGCTTTGTCGAATCTACCATCGCTGCGTTCAAGGGCCGAACGATTCATACCTATCACACAGAAGGTGCAGGAGGTGGTCATGCTCCCGACATCATCTCTGTTGTAGAGCATCAAAATGTGCTCCCGTCGTCCACCAACCCTACAAGACCGTTTACGCGCAACACTCTTGATGAACATCTTGACATGCTTATGGTCTGCCATCATTTGTCCAAGAACATCCCAGAGGATGTAGCTTTCGCAGAGAGTCGTATCCGCGCCGAGACCATCGCGGCTGAAGATGTACTGCACGATAAAGGTGCCATCAGCATGATGAGCTCTGACTCACAAGCCATGGGTCGCTGCGGAGAGGTCATTCTAAGGACATGGAACACGGCGCATAAGAATAAGATCCAGAGGGGCTGGTTGCCGGAGGATGAGGGCACAGGAGCTGACAACGCACGTGTGAAGCGCTATGTGAGCAAGTATACCATCAACCCGGCCATTGCGCAGGGCTTTGGACATGTTGTAGGAAGTATCGAGGTTGGCAAGTTTGCTGATCTTGTTCTGTGGGATCCGGCGTGGTTTGGCACGAAGCCTAGCTATGTCCTTAAGGGCGGACATATTGCGTATGCTCAGATGGTAAGATATCTACTCTTTTCGTCTATATACTGAACGAACTACTAACATTGCATCAGGGAGATCCCAACGCCTCTATCCCGACAGTTCAGCCTGTTATTGCCCGTCCCATGTTCTCACCTCACTGCGCCTCTACGAGTATTCTATTCGTCTCATCCGCATCCATCGAGTCCGGCGCTATCGCCTCGTATGGTCTGCGCAGTCGCATTGAAGCAGTTCGTGGATGCAGGTCTATTGGAAAGAGCGATATGCGTCATAACGACCTTAAGCCGCGTATGCGTGTTGATCCAGAGAGTTATACTGTTGAGGCTGATGGGGAGATTTGTGAGGCGGCGCCGGCAGAAACGCTGCCTCTTACACAGCAATTTTACGTATACTGATGGAATAACAAGAGATTGTTGGATGCTTGCCAAGGCCATGTGAGCCTGATTCTATATCGAGAGCTGTTGTTTAGGGCTGGCTGTAGTTGCACAATACTATGTCATCATTATTATGCGTAAAAATCACGAAACATGACCCATGCTATTCCTGTAAGATACCAGTGTTCACATTGTCACTCTAGCCATTGTTTACGCCGGGCCGTGTTTGGAACTTGATCGATGAGACCCATATTATCCAAATTCCATGTATGAAACGTGAAGATTGCAAGACGGGGTAAACTCGGTTTCATATATGCTCAGTCCCTTTTGAGCCAGGTTACAGCTGTGCTTTACTAAGGAGAATGAATGGGGTACGCGATTTCACTGTATAGCAGAGTTTGTGTCTTGTGCAAATAGGCTGTATTTGTTGGTATCCTGAAATTAAAGAGAAAGTAATCATAACGATCGCAAGCTTAGAAGTGTTCCTTCCAGAAACGGAAATCAACATCGGGTACTGTCGCTTCTTTACACGCAGTCTTGATATCACGAGCTAGAGATTGTTAGTATGGATGTTTAGAGGTTATGGGAGTACTATATGACTTACCAGCCGCTGAAGGACCACAGAAGTAGACACCGACTGTTGTTCGGATGTGGGACTCCAGGCCGTTGAGATATGTTCGATCCAAGATACCATTTCGCATGGTGGTGAACAGACGAGGGAAGTCGGGACGGCCAAAGTTGGTACGTGATTGTAGTTCTGTCAAGGGATCCATCTGAGCACCGACACTGTTGAGGACAATGTTCTGAGCAGTGTCGATATCCAGCTTTTGTGTGAGGTAAGTGTGAATCTTGAGGAACTCGACGCCTGTGCTGCCAGGCATGCGAGCTGCTTCGTTGGACTGCTCCTCCAGAGAAGATAATAGAGTCTGGAACCACTCGAACGAACCAGTGTCCTTACATACCCAGATGAACTCGACACGGCGAAGACGGCGGGGAGGGTTAGGTGAGTTGCGGAGATGCCAGATGTTCTTGAGAATGGCGGCCCAGGGGGTTACACCAATACCAGTACCGATAAGCACAGCGATTTCGTTCTCAAACACATCTTCGGCGGGAGCACCGTAAGGGCCATCGATTCGTAGGGCGGGCATCTGGTCACCGTTCTGGAGAGCAACTTCGTACATGCCCATGGGGTCTACATCATCGTAGAGCTTGGCCTGAGCAGCGCCGGCACCAAGAGCATCACCCAGCTCTCGGGTGAAATCACCGACTTGACGAACGTGAACCGACACATAAGGATCGAAGGGGCACGAGGTGATGGTAAAGGGATGCCACTGGTACTTGGAGAGCGAAGGCACCTGGAGGAAGAGCCACTGTCCGGCCTTGTACTTGAAGGATGGCTTGGCGAACTGAATCTCTACCACATCGTACGGGTGACGAACGACTCGAGTGATCTTTGTTGAGCGTCGAGCACGAACCTCTCGCCAGAGACGCTCGAGGAGGTAGAAGCCACCAGTCCAGAGTTCCCATCGCCATCCCAGGTAACCAATGCAGTGCTCCCAGAAGTCATCGCCTGCAAATGGCGAGAATGCCTCAGGAGTGTCACGCACGAAACATCCAACGGTGTGGGTGTAAAGAGCAAGGAAGAAAGGAATGAAGAGATGGTGAGTGTACCAGAAGGTCTCAAAGGACTGTTGGCGGATGCGAGCATGGGCGGTCGTGTACATGAGAAGCATGCATAGCAGCATAACATGGCCGGTGATACCACCAGGCTGAGCATAGTGAATCTGGAGCGCTGTGACAGGTCGAATCTGAGTTATCTCAACGTTATAGAAGTTGACGTAGTGAGCACCCGTGTGAAGGCAGGTAAAAAGCAGGATGGAGTAGGCGAGTTGTCGATGCATCCAGAGATTCTCGTCGAGAGGGATGAAGCGAATCTTGGGTCGGACCCAGCGCATAATGGTTCGGCATACAGGGAGGAGAATAAGCATGCAGTCCACACTGAGGACTAGACCAGCACCTCGTGAGATCCATACTGAGAATTTGAGTGTGTTAAGACCTGCAAGTCGAGCATCCGCGAATTGCTTCCACCTGAAATGACAGTTAGTTATCAAGCTATTCATTGTGGAAAAAGAATTTGTGTTTTAACTTACCATCCATAAGCAAAGATACCCCAATGAAACGTCCAGAAAAGAAAGTGGAAAAGTAGTTTACTGGGCGTAAACTGTTTCTTTATTAATTCGAAGAATCCAATATGAGAACCCATCTTTGCGGTATGTGTCGTGTATGAATTAAGAGAGAGTCAAAGTCGGCCGGCGACGAGACTGTAGCGGATCACCTCTTGGTGAAAAGAGGGCGATTTCGAGTCGATTATCCAATCCTTAAGTACAATAAGTAATAAAGCGAAGAAGAAAAAACTGATCCAGCAGCAGAAAAGGAAGCGAAAGTCGTGGCTGGGAAGCCCGTGGAGGGAATGTTGGTAAGGACGCTGAGTAAGAGAAGCGACCCAAGAAAAAAAGAAAGAAGGATGAGAAAGAGATCGGATGAGATCGTAGGAAAGACCAGGTTGATAAATGAAAAATCAGAGATTTAACCAAGAGAATCTGATGCGATGCGAATTGGCGATCCGAGTCAATAGCGCAGTTTAAACGTGCATAATGCGTCTCGAGGAGGTACGGAACATGGGGATGCCGAGCTGTTATCAAGACACCAGCGGAAGTTGAAACGTCAAGGAGAGGAACAAGAGCTCTATAGCGAGTTTCGGAGGTTATATGCTGAGACAAATGGTGTGGGAGGCGTCCTCTTTTAGGTGGGTGTTTCGCGGGGGGAAGACGCCAAGGGTTGAAGGGACCGGGGGTGGTGGTGTTTCTTATTGTTACTCCAAACGGTGATATAGACTATAGTGTGTCGGAATAAGGAGTCGATTTGTCGCACGAGAGGTTCAAAATAAAATCTACAGATTTCTTGAGAGGCAAAAAAGAAACCGGGGACCATGTTGGTTTTACTTTTACTCGACCACTTGGTGTGCTCAGATCAAGACTAACAACACAACACACAACACACAACAGGCGATCAATAGATTCAATACTAACATGCAGAGTACTAGGTATGTACCATATAATATGCCCGGCGCCTATTAGAGGGTCTGGGCATTACTGCTGCGCTGCGTCTGACTGGCCGAGTAAATTTGGAACACTGCACATTAAAGCCACCAACGAACCCTTGAACCAGTCACCAACAAGAGGACCCCTGAGGAGGCGCCTGGGGTGATTGTCTCTGGGCGCTTAACACTTAACAGCAGAAGACGCAGCCAACGACAGGCCTTGCCCAACCTTCTTTGTAATACTTGTGATGCACTGTGACGGCGCTAGTTTCGCAAGTTTCCTTGGCCTCTCCCCCCCCCCTGGCATGATTTGTTTCTCCAGTTTGGTGATACTTTTGTGTTAAGGTCGTGCTCTAGGGTGCCCTTTTCCCCCCTTCTCGTTTTGCCTTATGAAGGCTCTGGTGGAATCAATGATGACCGAGTTTTCGGGACCGGAATGACCAGATAACCGTACAGGGCGGCTCAAGGGTGACACAGCATCCATGAATGTCTGGGGCTAATGCATGAGCCGGCTGCACCTCGTCACGGTCATTTATAACCCTCAGCTGTATCAATCCTATAGATAAATCGAACGACTGTCATCCGATAGTCTCTTTCATCCATTCTACCTGCACTATTGTCCGAACTATCGGAGCAGTTTCGAACTCAACCCAAGAAATCTGTTAATGTCGCAGAAAGCTTAGCGGCCATCGGAAGCAACCGCTTATATCACAGTCATCTTACCCAAATCTTGGCAGTCACCCTCAACTCCTTTAGTACTTTTTCTACCCAGAACATCATTTGCAGAAAAACGAAATGGAGTCAATGGTGCAACAGTTTGTTAAGCACTCTCCTCTTATGGCTAGCTAGAGCCTAGCTGTAACAGATACTGCTGAGTAAAGTGTGTCGCGTGACTGGTGTTTCATCGTTCTCCTATAGGTAGTTATTTCTGTAGCGGATAACAAAAATCTTCCATACTTGTCAACCTCGGATTCTTGCAAGACCGAGAGATCACAATCTGACTGGCGACAAGTACGGATACTGCACGTGCCATCTACCGTCTTCGACCCCTTCTCAGCCCGGAAGGCATTTAGGTCGGCGCCGCACCCGCGCCGGCGGAGTGGGGCCGTCATCGTGGGAGAGGAAGGATCAAGAATAGGCCAAAGAGCATGTTGGTTCTTCGGCAATAAACAAACGGCGTGGCCTAGTACCCGAATTAATGACAGCCGCAGGTACGGATACGTACGTACGTCTATTGAAGAAACGGCTGGGTCGTCAGTATGAATTCATGGCGCAGTCCACGGACCTTTCGTGCCCGCAGTTCTCTCCTTGCATGGTGTAACCATGTTCCAAAACCTGCTTTCAAGCCCTTCCAAGGCATCATGAAACTTGACATTTTGCCCATACACAGGAGACAGGCTCAAGACAGCCCCAACTGATTGAGATATCCCAAGCCCATTACCTTCCAATGACTAATTTGCTGTCCGCGAGGCTTGACGATCTCGATACCCCACCATTCATTCATCAAGACAAAGCTTGTCGAGCTGCCCCCCCGCAAGCTGACGTGTTTGCTGTAGTGCCAAGGAGAGCCCATCGGTTGTAGCCCGGTTTTTGCGCGTTGAGCCTGCATTGCGTGTGGCCAAGCGATTGAAAAGATAGGTATCGCAATAGCGTAGCGAAGAGACACTGTTGAGGCTCATTGAAGCATAATCAGAGGTTAATAAACACGTTCTGTTTGGGTACAAGACAGGACGCAATTGACAGCAAATTTAAATCGCACTAGCTCAGCTAACGCCTCCTAGGCTGTGGCACAGTCAGACACAGCTTTAGCTCATAAATTGCCTGCAATTGGATTCGATGGAGCCATTCGAGCATCATCGTAGTGTTTATCCTCCCCCCGAGCATTGACTCGCCAAGCTCTAAATACTTGCTTGCGGGTGATCGAGCCTCATCGAGGATCTATTTATTTCTAGAAAATCGTCCTTCAGTGCACTTGCACTGAAATGTACCACCGCCAAGATGGAAAGCTCGGCATAGGCCGTCAAATCCCACCATACCTATGACGTAGGAACTTACCACATCGCACCTACCCTGTCCTGCCATGACTTCAATCGTGCAAATTGACCTGCCTCGCTCCTTCTTGCCAATTAGTAGGTAGTCACTACCCTTGGTTTTACTTCTTCTCTATGAAACTTTAGCTTCTATCTTGCATCTCCGAGGAAACTTCCATCGCCAATATAATTCCTTGTGTCAGTCAATTCATTGGACGCTATTCCTCTAATCTGTTCGCCTATCGCTACCTACCTTACTTAAATCTTTCCATAAGAACCACTAGCCATGTCGGGGAAAGACGACGCGGAAGATCACCGTCGCTACACAACTCCGTATAGCGCTCGGCATCCCATTCCTACCGTCTCTAAATATCGAGAAGAGAGAGCTGCCCGCCAGGATGCAGCCTCAACAAAAGCCGATGGAACCTCAGATGATCCAAGTTCAAACGACTACCAACTACAGCAAAAGTCTAGGGAAGATGCCGGGTCCAACCTAGAATTAGAGAGAGCTGAGAAGGAGAATGACAACGAAAGGAACGAGAAGAACGAAAGCAAGGAATATGGAAATGGAAATGGAAATGGAAATGGAAATGGAAATGGCAAAGAAATGACTGATACCTCACAAATTGGTCCTTCATCATCAGATCCCAAACAAAGGAGAAAAGAACTCAAGAAGAGCAACCGAGAGAGAGCCGAGCGTGAAGTCACGGATCCTATTACTCATCTTCCTGTCACTATCCATGATTTCACAGATGAAGCTCTTGAAGAAGTGGGCCGTAATGAGCCTGCCTTTGGTACGACACAACGAACAGCAACCGGAGGAGAAAATAAGAACAAATCGGAGGACCAGCTACGCGAAGAGAACGAAGAAATACAACAAAGTCATGATGCCATGGGCGAGTTATTTCCACCACCAGATTTCGACGCTCTTCGTATTGAGCTTGCAGCCATTAGCAAGCGCGGTATCACCGTCGGGCTTGCTGGTGTTGCAATCATCGTTACTGGCGCGTTTGGTTTCGAAAGGCTCCTACGCGAAGGTATATTACAAAGCGCAAAGGCCAAGTCTTGGTTTGTAGGCGGCACCCTCTGGTTGGTGTTGGCCGCAGCCAGCGCCGGAGCTGTCTGGTTGCTTGTTGAATTCGTTCGAGAATGGATGACCAACAAAGTCAATAACATATTTGAAGACGAGGTGTGGGATGCCCATCGACGAGGCGTCGTTAAGGCATCCAAGAAGAACGATACTGAGACAACTGTATGGCTCAACTCCTTGATCGGCTCTGTTTGGCCTCTTATCAACCCCGATCTATTCGCCAGTCTTGCGGACACTTTGGAAGATGTAATGCAAGCCTCGCTCCCGAGATTTATTCGTATGGTCAGTGTAGAGGATATCGGCCAAGGAAGCGAGTCTATCCGTATTCTCGGTGTGCGATGGCTTCCAACTGGAGCTGCAGCTAGAGCCGTTAATGAAGACGGGCAGCTCATGTCCCGGGAGCAGAGTGAGAATGACACCGAAGAAAAGGACGGCGAGAACAGCGACAGCAGTGAGAACCTGCAGGATGGCATGGAGGCCGAGGAAGGAGACTTTATCAACCTTGAGATCGCATTCGCCTACCGCACTCGATCTTCTTCAAAGTCCCTCAAAGAGCGAACTAAGGACATGCACTTATATCTTGCCTTTTATCTCCCCGGAAACATCAAAATACCTGTGTGGGTAGACCTGCAAGGTATTATTGGCACAATGCGCATGCGCCTCCAGCTTACTCCAGACCCTCCCTTCTTCGCTCTATGTACTCTCACCTTTCTCGGACAGCCAAAGGTCAACGTGAGCTGCGTGCCTTTGAGTAAGCATGCCATCAACATCATGGATGTGCCTTTTATCAGCAACTTTGTTCAATCTGCCGTCGACGCAGCCATGGCCGAGTATGTCGCACCAAAGAGTCTCACTCTCGATTTGAAGGATATGCTTGCTGGTGATGATTTCAAGAAAGACACCAATGCGGTGGGTGTCTTGGTGGTTAACATCAAACGCGGCTACGACTTCAAGGTGGGCGACTCTGGCATTCCACTTGTCAAAGAGGGTAGCTCCGATGGCTACGTCTCGGTCGGCTGGGCTAAGTTCGGCAAAGTGATGTGGACAACACGGGTGCTGCAGGGCGAAATGGAGCCTGTCTGGGACGAGACTTGCTTCATACTGGTGACACCGCAGGAGCTCAATATCGACGAACGTCTGCGTGTCCAGCTATGGGATTCTGACAGACTAACCGCAGATGACGATCTTGGAAGAATTGAGGTCCCAATCAAAGAGTTGATGAAAGATGACAAATCTAATGGAAAGATGTCGCAACGACAAGATGGCTTCAGAGCTTTGAAGTCGGGTGATGACATGCCTGGAAAGCTGGAATGGAGCGTTGGCTACTTTTCGAAGACCAGGATTCAGCAATGCCAGTTCGAGAAGCAAACTCACGATCCTGAGATCCGCACCATGGACCAGCTCAAGGATAAGACCAGAGAGTCGAGCGAGAATAAGCTTCGTGAGACTATGTACAAGGAAGGCAATAAGGAACGCGACGCAGATGAACTTGAACAACAGGCTAGTCAAGAGCTTAAGGAGGAACAAGACGCCATGATTATTTCAGCACCTCCCCCTGATGGCTACCCCAGCGGCGTGCTCAGTATTCAGATCCACAACATTGTAGGTCTTGAGCTGGAGCGTCTCAACAAGCGCAAGGCTTCCAATGACGCTGAGGCGACTGACGAGGAGGATGCTGGCGAGGGTCTGCCAAGCGCATATTGCACCATTATCCTCAACCACCGGAAGACTTTCAAGACAAGGACAAAGCCTCAAAACGCCAAACCTTTCTACAACGCCGGCTGTGAGAGATTTATCCGCAATTGGCATGAAGCAGAGGTGTTTATTGCAGTCCGTGATGCTCGTGTGAAAGAGGATGATCCCCTACTAGGAATTATCCATCTACCACTTTCAGATGTATTCCGCGAGCGTTCGCAAGTCATGGGCTTCTGGCCTCTGACTGGCGGTATTGGCTACGGACGTGTTCGTATCTCCATGGTCTTCCGCAGTATCCAGCTTCAAGCACCACGGAATCTCTTGGGTTGGCAGTATGGTACTGTCGAGGTGAAACCTACTGTCACAGTCCTAGACTGTCCTCCCGATCTTCGCTCTTCGAAGCTCAAGTTCCGAACCAGTATCAGTAGTGCAAAGATGTACACTGAGGATGGTGGAAATGAAGGAATAGCAACTTGGAAATCAAAGCGAGGCAAATCACTTGCTTTGGCTGTTGCATCGAGATACAGTAGCTGCATGTCTATTGCTTTTCGGGACAAGGGTCTCTTAGGAGAGGATACTGTTGCATTTGCTGTCCTCTGGCTCAAGGATATCATTGACGAGAAGCAGATGGAGTTGGAGCTGCCGATCTGGAAGGGTGACTTCAAGCGTGCTATATCTTGCTGTTTGGAAGAGTGTGGCGAGAGAGTCGGCACTATCAAGCTTAAGCTCACGTTTTGGTCCGGTTTGGTAAGAACCCCCACAACAAATGTCACTACTATATATGGCATGTGGCAGTTGCTGACAATATTTATAGGGAGGTGCCCATTCTCGTTGGGCAAGTCGCGACGAGCACCTGCAAAACGTCGTCGAAGTTATCGAGACTGCCCGCGACAATCTCGAGCTGGGTCGCCAGGCAAAGGAGGCCGGTATTGTGGACTCTGATAATGACGATTCAGACCGAGATCGTCGTCCGGGTTCGCTAGACAGCGACTCAGACTCTAACTCCAGCTCCTCAGATACAGAAGACGACGACGAGGGACAAATATCTAGTGTTCCGGATGGTAGCGCTGCACAAAAACAAGGCCCCATAGACAAGGTTCGGGATTATCGCCGTCGAGACAAACGTCTGCATCGTCAGCATCGGGGTCTAATGCAATGGAAGGTAAGCTCTCGAACCCTTGTATAAATACCACGTGGTTTTCATGAAGCTATTTTTTGTCTTTCCACTTTTGAGAGAGGGCATGCCCGATATCAACACGAACCACTTATTTAGGATAAGACCATAACTGACAGATGGGCCTAGATCCCGCGCACGGCCAAGTGGATCAAGAACAAAATGAACCACGTTGGAGACAAAGCCTCTAATGTCTTTGACCACTCCTCCAAGCAGCCCGGCATCGAGACCGAGGTCTAAACCAAGCCACGGTTCAGAGGCAGATAGATGGGTGGCATGTTAGGACGATGAATACATACACTCGCGTCCGGCATCAATTAATTGACTATATGTGCCACTCACGATTTGCAAGACAATCATCGGGTCTTATTTCCAAAAAATAAATAAAAAGATTTGCACATAGCGAGCGAGGTGCGGGTATATAAGTGCTTGGGACCGAAGCAGTCTCAAACATGTTTGTAAAGAATTGAAAGTCAAAATTAAAGTAAAACAAAGGTATCATCCATCCCATCCCATCATGTATCGTTCCAACCCGCTCGTTACTAAAAACATGACCATTCTTCCTGTGCCTTTGTATAACCATGTCATGTCCTGGCCAGTGACCTCATACAACGTAATTTTGCCGTGAGCATGTACAGGCAATCAAAATGTCCTCCCATTGCCTTTTTTTTTGCCAGAGTGGTGGAAACCGTCTATAATTCTTCAAAGACAAAAACATGCAGCAAAGAACAAAAATATTAAGCTGCTGGCCCCCCAGTATGCTCTCCCGCTAAATTTCTCCTGCCCACTGGAATGCGCGGGATCCTGTTCCAACGCCAGTTCCACCATGTGTGATGCAATGCATGCTTTTATTGCAAATGCTGTAGCCCAGAAAAGAAGACTGTAAAAATGATTCCGCGCTTATCGAACAAGTATGTTGTGAATGTGGGTGAAGTGGGGGGATCCTGGTGTGGTAGAGTAGATCGGCGATCGACCAATGTGGCCATTCAATAGCTTCGGTGTTGGACCAATTCGTCGTCGGTTCCGCACCCCTGGTCGGTTGATTCAGTTAACGGCGTGTTGCCGACTGATTCTCGCTCTTTAGCTTGTTGACATTCTCTTCTGTCAACGAATCCCCTGTCTGTAGTTCGTGATATGAATTCCGCCGGTGGTAGTTTGGTGACCCCCCTGCGGCATCAATGAGTTTCGTTTCTTGGAGTCTGTTAGACCATTCCGTCTCTCCTTCTGGCCGTCGAACCTGGGGTGGTGTTTCAGTGGAATCAAAAGGAGATGGCTCGTTCTGATACCCATTGGTTGTTAATGGTCGAGGTGTAACAGGGCTGCCGTTAAAATCGTCAGACGCAGGCGGCATATCATCGTCGTCGATGCCAACATTCGGGATGTCAGCGTTGTCACAGTGCTCGCTCATCTCTGAACAGTCTGAAGCAGTGGGATCCGGTGCTGCTGATCTGCGTCGTGCGTGGCACCACCGTAGAAGCATCTTCTCCAGTATAACGCCCCGAACCGGCTTGGCCAAATAATCATCCATGCCTGCCTTGGTGCACTTCTCGCGATCACCTTGAATCGCTGATGCTGTCATGGCCACAATCGGTACATCTTGAACTAACGGTTTGTAAGGCATATGGTGTCTTAGAAGGTGAGTGCATTTGTAGCCATCGATAATGGGCATCTGCACATCCATGAGAATAATGTCCGGCTTTTGTTTGATGCCTCTGTGAACGCCAGCGAGGTACTCAAGAGCTTCTTTGCCGTTCCAAGCAGCTGTAACTTGGAAGCCAAGTTTACCGATGGTTTTCGTGGCGATCTTCTGATTGATAGGACTATGTCTGGTTAGCTCAATTTTCTCTTAGGAGTGTTAATACCACTTACTTATCCTCGACCACCAATACATGAATCTTGGCCCTTTCTGATGCTGGCATTTCTTGCTCAGGACTTGAGGTAGATGATATGCCGAATCGAGTCCGACGTGATCCAGATGTGTTTCCATGTGTGCCGTCAAAAGGCGGAGGAGTGCCAATGATCTGGTCGTATTCTGAACTATTGCAGGACAAGCTCAACTCTGATTGCAGTCGGTCAGGAATAGCACCGGCATTAGCAAGACTAGTCTCAGCTGGGCCACTTGGCTTGTTGAAAGGGATCCAGAAGGTTGCGCAAGTTCCAACACCAACAGTCGATTCGAGTGTTATACGACCATGCATCAGATCCAAAAGATTCTTGCAAATAGTCAAACCCAGCCCAGTGCCACCAAATCGTCGGGCTGTCGAGGCGTCGCCTTGGCTGAAAGGCTGGAAAAGTTTCTTGTGAACATCCTCCTGGATACCAATACCCGAATCTTCAACCGTGAATCGAACCTCGATGGACTCTGATGTCTCCTTTTCCGCAGTAACCGAGAATCTGACGTATCCTTGATTCGTAAATTTTATGCTGTTGGTAAGGAGATTGGTGAGGATCTGTCGCACGCGGCCCGGGTCTCCTATAACCACCAAATCGTTCTCAATGCCATCCCCAATGTCTGATTGGAAGTCGAGATTCTTGCGTTCGACGGCAAATTGGAGCATTCTTCCCACTTCCTTTACGATGTGTGATAACGAGAACTGCACCTCTTCGATATCTAGTCGTCCAGACTCCACCTTGGAAAAGTCCAGAATATCGTTGATGACAGTGAGGAGGGAAGTCGCTGAACTCTGAATATTCTCGACATATTCTTGCTGTTCCTCGTCCAGCTCCATTCCGGCTAATAGCTCAGCCATGCCGAGCACGCCTGTGATAGGTGTTCGGATCTCATGAGACATGTTAGCGAGGAACTGGCTCTTCAGTCTGTTGGCTTCCTTGGCCGCGGCCTCGTTGGCCATAGCCTTCCGCTTTTCTTTGGATTGCTCCTCTAAGGCTTCCTCGCGGACTCTGAGCTCGGTTACATCCATTATCACGCCAATGACGCCTTCGATATAAGTGTCGTTTGTAGCATTTCCTTCTTGCGTTCTTTTGCCAAACATCGGGAGAAAGCGGGTTCGGTACCAACGATCGTCTACTTGAAATTAGTAGGGCGTTCCAGACTTTCAACAAGTTTTATTTCTTACCAATTCCGTGTTCTCTAAGGTCTTCGGTGGCTTTCCCGTCAAGTAGATCCTCTATGGGCGCGAGGAATGCAGGACGCTCTCCATCTGCAAGTTGCGCAGTTAGACGGTTAAAGACGGTGTACATATTCTCTCCAATAAACCATCTCGTTCCGTCATGGTTCTCCTCGTGGGTATTATTCCAAATCAATGCACCTTCGAGCATTGTAACCCTTCGATTTGGGTCAACAGTGAAAATGGTAACATGGGAGTGTGCAATAACACTGAGCAGTTGTTGTCGTGTACGTTTCGCGGTCATCTTGGTCTGAATGCCCTCGTGAACATCGGTACAAGTTCCTGCCGAACGTGAAAGGTCAGTCACGATTTCACACATCCTCAACAAAAATACTTACCGAACCACATCTCAACCTCGCCTGTTTCTTTATTGCGCTGGGGAAGTGCTCGACCGAGGAACCAACGCCAATCGCCTTCTTTACTTTGACATCGGTATTCCGTCATGTAGCTTTCGCCCGTTTCAAGTGAGTGTCGCCATCGCCTGTTGGCTTCAGCAAGATCATCTGGATGAAAAGCGTTCACCCATGACTTGCCAAGGCTCTTTTCAGGAGATAATCCGGTATAAGTGTAGAATCGAGTATTCCAGAAGTCGACCAAACCGTCCGGTGTTGCCGTCCAAACTAGCTGAGGCATCGTGTCACAAATCAGCTTGAACCTCTCCTCGTCCCGCTCCTTTATTTGCGTAATTTCCTCAGTCATAACAGTAACGTCACGCCCTGTGACAACACCAGCTAGAAATTCGCCTGTGGAATCGTCTCGAATCGCCTCGCCAAGAATATCGTAGACCCGTCTGCTCTTGTTTTCATCATACATGCCAACTCGATGCCCTGTAAAAGGCTTCTCAGTCTTAAGCAGTTTACAGATGGGCATTTCCTCAATACTAAGGCGCCGTGAGAAGTCCTCGGTATATATGTGCCAGTATCTCATAAGGTCAAAGCCGTTGAGGGATGTGTCAAGTGGTGCTTCCTTCTGGAAAAGTTTCCGAGCAGCCGTATTGGGGAATGTGACACTGCCATCCTTCCACATAGCAAGAATGGGCATTTGAGTATTGTTGAGTAGAGCATCTTTCATCAGTAGCATCTTTTGTAGAAGGGAGGGCGTGCTTGAATGAGTCGCAAAAGATGGGGGGCCCATCGGGGGGAAAGGGCTGGAGGACATAGTGACAATCCCTGGGCTGTGAAAAGAAGGTGAGCTGGACTCCCGACTTGATGCAACCGAAGGAGGATTTGAATGTGTGATGGTTTTTCGATCGGCGGCTTCGAGGACACTTGGTCTTGCGACAGACTTTTTAGTACTATGAAGCGTTGACGATGGGGACTCTGTACTAGTGAAGGTGAGTGTAAAGAAGGTCTGGTGATCTTCAAGTTCCCATATTGTGATGATCATCTTGGCGTATACTTGACAACCTGATTCTCTGGGGTTAAAACGTCCATCAAAAGCCACCTTGCTGACGCCTTTACGTGTAATCACAACTTCTACAATGGAATCCTGATGCCTGCGAGCGGGCGGGCTTGGACTTCTTTCGGGGACGGGCATCGTGCTCGCGGTTGGCGTCGCATCGCCGCCGGATTGCAGGGGCCGTCGTAGATCTTTTGCTGCAGTTCGCACGCCCATTTCATCTACCTGAGAGTCGAGAAAGGCTTCCCATGTTGCCCACACGGGCTGTCCATCCTGCAGGATATCAACGCCAACTTGGGACAGCGTTTGGCCCCGAAGGCGGTCGATAATAGGAAGTGCATCCTCATCTGAATCATCTGTAAGAATTCCAAGCATTCGACCCATTGCTTCGTTGGCAAGGACAACCGTCTTCAGGTTGTTGAGGACTAGTGTTGGTACGGGCAGATATTGCATGGCGGAGAATGCGAGCTGACCAGGAGACATGCTTGGCATGGCCAGGCGAAAAGGGCTCTGTGTAGGTGAGCGCGAAGCATCTCCAAAGTCTCTCAGAAAACGGCCGCCGACGAATGGTCGGGGAGTGGCATCTTGGCCTTTGATGTCGTTCACCAGATCGAATGGAGCTCTTGGTCGCGCATGGTCAAAGACAGTCGGAACTGGAGCTTGGATATGATTATGGTGCGGTTCGGAGAGAGTCAGCGGGAAACCAGAATCGTGACCAGTTGCAGCGGGCCTGATAGCTCGAGTTTGGCTACTGTCACGAGTTTGTTCGGGAGGGCTCATGTCGGTGCTGCGTTATAAGGCATGGATAGTGGAGGCTGTCCTCAGCGACTTGGTAATGTGAAAAAAGACACAACAATTAGAATCCGCCAAAGAGACTGATATCGTGGAAAGAATATTGAGAGTTGTAAGTTGTGAATGCAATGGCAATGGGCGACGCAAGGTCGGGGCGTTGGTGGTCTCGACCTTGAGACAAGTCCACAAGAAAATGGTTAGTGGAGTTGATTTACTCTGAATCGACAAGTGACCGTCGACGAGGAATTGGCATGGCGTGGAGGGAGAAAAGTGCCGTAAAGGTCAGGCAATCCTGGCCCAGGACCTAGCTCTTCTGGGCACGGCGTCGACGGAGGCGGGATTAGACTTCGAAGGGCGTGTTGAGACGGTTTGGTTTAGTTTAGTCGTCCGATCGGGAACTAGAGGGAGGTTTGCTGTTGGATGAGCTGCAAAAAGAGGAAGGAATATTGCTGCGGATGAAGTCGATGCACCAGGTTTCGTGATGTCGAACACAAGATCAGGAGATGGATGAATAAGCCCAGTTGATAAAGTAAAAGTCGTAGAGCTTGAATAGGTACGAATGGAGATGACGACGGTTTGGACAAGACGAGCGAGAAGCTCAAGCTTGAAGTAGAGACCAGGCTTCAACGGTAAAGGCTGAGGTTAAACCAGACGTTGATACAGCAAAGGATATGCTGTAGTTAAGGACAATCGAAGAGAAAATGTTCAAGTTGTTTTTTTGTGCCACCACGTTGAATGGAATAGGTATTGACTTTCACTCCCAACACAGTAAGGTACAGTAGGTCTTTACGAAGAAGGAGAGCAGTCGACGCCTGAGGACCCTGAATTGACACACTTTCCTCCTACGGCCGGGGTGTGTGATAGGCAAGAACAACGACGGGCAAGCGGGCGGGGGTCACTAAGTTAGGGAGGGTCGAACGTCCTACGGG